>QFDT01001195.1:0-18923 GCA_003315915.1 Macrolepiota dolichaula
ATCAGAGTTTCTGATGTAGTTCATATTTCCGGCTGTATGTAGTTGTGTGAATAAACTGTCTGCAAATATCGTAGGCTCGTCTCCACTCAAGTTCTTGCCTCCTTATCTCTCAATAGGGCCTCTCGCTCTTATAGCAGCCACTCAGCAGTTATTGTGAAGGTAAATGGTACTCTCAGGTCAAAATATATGAGTCTTTTCAACCCCACTGCTCTCGGCCGCCACGGCTGCTAATTAATAGATGACTAGGGTGCTACGTGTTTGGCGTCCTACGAAGATATAAGAATTATACAATAGAGAGCTCGCTCCACCCGTTTGAGTGGTGTTTGCAATATACATTTCGAAACGATTGATAACGAAACTGTCAAGAAAATGCAGGTCAGGGCGGGACCTGGTGCAAGATGTCATGACATCGCAGGTGCTTTCAGAAACCACCTAGTAAAAGTATATACATTGAGCGGTGTTCCCCTTGTGCTATCTCGCGAAGACAGACGTACCACAATATTTCCATAAAGTCTTGCAATACCCACATGCCCGTCCCAAAATAATTTTTCCCTTCCTAATCACTTTCCATTTGGCGCGTACAATATGTCCACGAACGACGTCTCGGGCACTTGATAACTTATCACAAAACGCGTTAATATGACGCGTTAAATACCCGTAACAAAGGAAAAGAAAGAAAACAAGAACCATCAAGTAGCCAATAAAGATGGGGAAACACCTACCTTGTACCCTAACGTCTCTTCTTGGGGATGCTCCACCATGTACGCCTTCAGTAAAACCGCCACGATGAGCTAACGACCGCGTCAAAGGGACAATAAAAGAGACTTACGACATGCTTCTTGACCTGTGCATATGTCTCTGGGGGGATGTCGCGTCGTGCATATGGATTTGTGGACGAAATTGTAATTGATGGGCCCTGCGGCGCAATGAGCCCATGAAACCTGGGGGAGGACGCGGACGACAGAGTCGTAGCTGATGTCACAGGCGAAGCAGACAGTAGAGGTGTTGAAGGAGCATGTAACGTCGTAGGTTGAACGATGCCGCTACTCGCGTACTGCCCTGTGAGGGTCGTAGAGTTGACATTCTCTCCCGTAACGCTCGACTTGTAGGGTGGAAGGACTACAAGTCCACTGTTATTGTCATGATGGTGGGGCGAACCTGTTGACATTGGAGCAGGGGGTGAAGAAGTGAAATGAGAGAAGGAAAAAGGATGGAGCCTCGGATTTTAGCCTACGACCCTGTTGAACACGCGTTTCTGGAGAGCGGAACAAATACCTCCTCACCCAACTATTCGCCTCTACGCGCCCCCCGTCCTCCCTCACGTCCTCATATACATCCACGCTGCGAACTGCAAATGGCACGCCTCATCCCATTAGTCTCGTCAAGAATTTGAGTCACGGTGGTCTACGACTGCGCGTCAAAGCGTTTGGTTCACTTTTGTGTCGGTGGTACTCCAACAATAGCCTCCGAAGGAGAAGAGAGCAATGAACAGAAGCAAGGGCCCGCACTTGTCCCCTACTCTCTTTGAAGAATTGGCCCACAATTCTGGGGGCCTGAATTTCGACGAACTTGCCACTCTTGGGGCTGTATCATATAGAGCTGGGGAACTTGCAGGATAAGATGTGATTAATTCGCATGTATTGAGGCGAAACATGGTGGATGAAAATGACAAATACTGCGGAGGCATCGTCTCTGGCACTTCCTCCCCGTCCTTGCCCAGATTCTTGTCAGCGTTCTCCTGCCGACTCCGAACGGCCAAATCCATACGACGTCCTTCGATATTGTTGGATGTGCTATTGGAGGCCAATGCTTGAAAGTCAACCCAGGTTGGGACAGAATCCCTATGCACAAGCACATTCAGAGAGAAACCTGGGCGGCTTATAGAAGCTCGTCAGGTCCCAGGTTACGGATTCTCGTCAACGTAATTCTTCAAGACTACAAGGTTCTCTTGACTCCTGCTCTCCTAGTCCACCGATGGAATTCCTTGTCGCACTCAGATATATCGACCTTCATCGAGTCATTTAAGTGCCTCGGCTGGCGGTTGACTAACCCCCGAGCAATAACGTCATCAGCAGCCGAGTTTGTAGCTCTGCGGCGGGAGGATTTTAAAAGCGCCGAGATAGTGAGTCATGCTATCGATCTATTCGTCTTCAACCACCATAGAACGAGACTGATGCCGCCTTGAGGACATGTCCAGGATGCATTTGAGTGTTGGCCTCAAGATGCGTGTGCAACAAAACAAGAGCCAAGAGCAGGAGCCGGAGGTCAGAATCAAGATCAAGATCAACACCGAGAGCCTTGAGGACTTGTAGAAGACTTAAACTTCGCAAGAGGACCGGATTTGTGGCAGACAGGGACGAAGATTTCGTTAGTCGACATGAACGGCGGTTTCAAGACTAGGCTACTCGCTTGGAAGTGAAACGACTGATACACGCCCAACAACACGGCTTTTATGGAGCAATGACAGTGTCGTTTTCTCATTTTTTGTCAACAACCCTCGAGTCAAGATATATGCCAGCGTAAAGCGTCGAGAAAGTGCCGAATGAGGTTGAAAATGATCAAGGCGATTATTAGGCACCTAAAAAAAACTGCAAAAGAATTTAAGGCTGAAGCACCGGAATAATGTGTCCTGGCAAGAGGTCTATCTAGCAGGAGCATCACTGAGAAAATGTCGACGCACGACTAGGCATGGGGTATGGAGTTTGAATATGCACGCCCCTGTTCGAGTATTCACCGGATCATCCCAACTCAAGCAAGCCTCACACTATTTTTCCTGGCGTCTCGTACCAGACGCGTCGAAATTGAACACATAAACACGGATGGCGACAGTGTGGCGGGTTCAGGACAGACCACCCCTTTGACGAAAATAAAAGTGTGCGATTGGGTGGAGAAAGGAGTGGGTAAGAAGCGAGGCGAATGACGAAGAGAATAAAATGAAACTCACACCTTCATCAATCTCGCCTGACCCCTCGTCTCTCTCTCTACTCTTGTCCCATGCCTTCTTGAGGTAAGTACGGCCTGCCTTGCGACCGCTCTCGAGGTCCCACTTATTTAGGGTGAAGGCTGATACGTTTCGAAAAATCGTGCCAGGGTGGAGAAGGAGGTGTAATTTTCTTGATTGTAAAAGCCTAAAAATCAGACTGGGACATGCAACAACGAGAAGTGGGATGAGTTATGTGGCTCATGGCCGTGGTGAATGGACCGTTCAAGGGCTGCGTGTGTTTGTCCGGAACGGGTGTGACCGAGCGATGGTCCGATCATCCAAAACACTCGACACTTCCAATACAAATCTTATTCCTTTCAACGCATTACAAGCTCCCTTGATAATAATCCAAGTCGAGCGAATCCAGAGCGCTGAATTTTATTCAAACCATGACAGTCAATGTTTAGGTATTACACCAAGAACTACCCTCGCCAACAGCTCGTCCTAGGACAAGTGCCAATTACTATCCCAGTCAACATATTACGAGGCTTCCTCTGAGTCTCCCTCCTCGTCACTAAACTGCCCCTTCTCTACTGAGAAAACCAACAGGACTCAAGCTCCGGGATCGATCGAAAGACAAACGAATATGCAGATTGTTTTGTTGCATGCTGGTTTGCTGAATTGACATACCAAGCGCCCATCGCAATTCACGACGTTCTCAAGGCATGGTCAACTTCGAGATCTGCGTATAGGCTCGATTTCGTTCCCGAGTTGCGTGATACAAGACTTTCCAGAAATACGGTGGCGCCGATTGATTTCGTTCCCCCACCCTCAAACACCGCCGTGCCCACCTCTGCCGAAATTTCTCGGCGGTTGCAATCGCTCAGCCGCTCATAAACAATATGAAATGAGTCTACTTATCTGGTGCACCTCGCCAACGGAATATCATATCGTGACTACAGCACGAGGGGGCAGTGTGTAACATGGCGTTTCACAGGTTCCCAATGTTCCAGAAACCCTTCGGAAACGAGAAGCTTGTTCGCAGATCCTTGCTACCGTAGTGGTATTGAAAGAGAGAGAAATACGTCACTTGGATACTCTTATCATATAGCTGGTATTCCAATGATTCTAACCATACGGATCTCTGGTGGCCAGCCCTCGCAACCTTGATGGAGCTGCGACAGCGATAGTTCGTATCGAAGACTGAACTCAAACGCCATTTCAAGAAATTTCTGTATGGATCATGTACATACATATATTCAGCGACGCCCACCACCCTGAAAGGTGTTTGGAATCTGTGTCTCAGGGTCAACCGTAAATTGACATCATATCCACATTCTTCCCATAACCCCCTTGTTATCTCCCCAAATGACATCGCTTCTACCCCAGTTCGAGTTTCCTCAACAAGAGACACAGAATCTGAACTCGTGCTGGTCAGGCCCCATGTACCCACAGGCCCGTTCCCCTTGATGTAAGTAATTTGAAGGACGGTTTCAAAAGGGCCCGGCTTATAGAGATTTTGGTACAACCAGGTTTGTCTCAAAACTCCCAGTCGTGCTTGTCGATTGACTTTTGCCTGGATCAATAGCACAGTGAACCGCATCCTCCTAGGTCAAGAATGCCGCAGACCACTATATACCCCAGCATCTGCCAATGCACTGGTGAAGAGGTATTATGCTTTATGCTCGCCATAAAAATATCTGTTAAAAGGATGCAATCATGATTTGCCCAATCCTATACATAGCTGCCACAATGATGGCTTCTTGGACTTCTAAATCCGACGACGCAGCACAGCTCCCATTGACTCCATAGTTCTCTCTCTCTCAACGATGTGTATGACACTCCCAACCACAGTGCAGCATAAACTTGACACCAACGACCCACCCACCGATGATGAAATAGTGCTCGTCGAAAGAGCATGCATTCAGTCTCTGAACAGTATAAAGTCCACAGACAACGAGATAACCCATCTCCAGAACAGACTCACCGCGCTCTCCCTTGAGCAGCGCCGGCTGAGCCTCTCTCTGGAGATGTACAGAGGCATTCTCTCACCCGTTCGTCGACTCCTCCCCGAGATTCTTCAGGAGATATTCTGCTATTGTCTCCCGACTGCGCACAATGTAGTCATGAGCGCCCAGGAAGCGCCGCTCATCCTCGGTCAAATCTGCAGTCAATGGCGACGAATTGCCTATTCTACACCGAGATTATGGGCCTCTATCCATATCGTTGCAATCCTTTCCGACATCTCGTCTCGTTATCAGAAAATGGCAATCGCACTACGACAAGCCATATCTGCTTGGCTCTCGAGATCCGGTGCTCTCCCACTTTCAATATCCCTGACCGCTCGCACCTTCGATTCGGAGACCTATCCACACTTCGGTATCCCTATCCCAGTGCGTAATGGCCAGGTTCAACTTTACTTTGACCTCATCGCACCCTACGCGCACCGCTGGCGGTCCATCGATTTCCTCATCTATGATTATGATTGGACAAAGTTTTTTCAGAGGTTTCATGCCCCAGAAGTCCCACTTCTCGAGAATATTCGAATCGGCAGTTCTTCCGACTGCATTGCCTCGCAAGATATCTCTTCTTTATCGGGAGCCAATAGCATTCTTCAGGCTCCTCAACTCCACGGTTTATCCATACCTTGGTACGCGAACCACATCCGGCAGTTGGATATCAAGTGGGAGAAATTAACCATGCTCGACCTCGGAGGCTCGCCCTTGCAGACCGTCGCCAAAGTCCTGGGATTATGTCCGAATCTCAGGACATGTATCCTCTCAGCTTGGGATGCTATGACGCAGGATTATTCACACATCTCTCCAGAGCCTATCATAACGGTGGTGTTACGGAAACTCCAGACCCTTTGCATATACGATACCTCAACAACACGCCAATATACACTTCGAGTACTCGAAACCTTCGTCACTCCTACACTCCGTCATCTCCTTCTACCCCCTCCTATACCACCACCAGAAGGTTCACAAGCTGCTTCAGAGCCTGACCTTCTCTGCAGCCCTCTCCGGTCATTTCTTCGACACTTGATTGACCCACTGGAGGAGCTTAATATGAACCTGTATGTATTGACGGGGAGGAGTTTGAAGGACTACCTGCTTCTTGTACCTGGGCTGAAGAGGCTGTCATTAGTTGGCTGTCCCGGTTTCCTCACAACTGCACAAAAGGACATTTCACCCAGTCCTCGGCATCACGACTTCATATTGACACGATTGACACCCCTTGGGGCTTTGCAAAGCCCTCTATCATCATCATCATCATCATCGCAGTCTTTGGATGACGAGGGTGCACAAATTCCTACATGCCTTTGTCCCAAACTCGAAGTCTTGTGTTATACAAATACCCAGTGTTCAGGCGAAGAATTGCTTGCTTTCCTCCGCTCTCGGACCGTGGAACACCGCGAACACGGTGTCTCTCACCTGCGAAGAGTCAGCATTTACCATCCAAAATGGCAACCGGAAGATGGGAAAGATATGGATTTGGACCTACGGGAGAGTATTAGGGTGTTAGAGGAGGAGACGGGCGTAAGAGTGGATTTCCAGTACGATCCTTCAGAACCTGTGAAAGACTTGATATTCTATGAATCAACGGATCCTGAATATTCACCATTCAATGGACTTCCCCTAGAGCCTCATTTAGCGGAAGTAGGCTCGAGATATTTCGGATTTTAGAATGCATTTCTGTGGATTTAGACACCACAATAATTGTGCATTTCACATTCATGTTGCATTAATCGTGTGTATGTAGGTAAACAATACAACATCACCACTGATATATGGTATGTTAAACAACGCAAAAAAATACCAGGTATGCATTCAAAACACAGACAAAGAGGATCTAGACCAATCAAGAATGTCCCCAACCCACCCTGGTTACCATGGCTAGCCACCTCGCCGAAATCCAAAAAAAAACGAGGTAAGACGTTGATTTGGCTACAATGACCGTCGCAAGATAGTCGCGACGGGCTTCGGCAAATGAAGATATTGACTGACGAAAAGTGGTCATATTGCGCCTCTAATCCCGACCTTGCGATATTTTGTTTCGTAAACTTCTGTTAGTCTGGGTATTGCCAGTTTGCAGTCAATGGTCTTTTTGTTATCAGCGACGTTGGCATCCACGAAAAATGCACATGAGTGGTCCGCAAGGAAGGTCCGTGCTATTTCCAATGAATCAAATGCGAGCTCATTGTGAATGAATGTTAGCGGTATTGTTTTATATCTGTCGACCAGCAACATATTAGCGGAGGGTAGGTTTCCTAATGGGGCACTCACGCTCTGGAAATGGTGATGAGGCCTCGTACTCGTTCACGGTCGATAAAATGATCCATAATATATGCCCCCATGTTAGGCGCAGATAGGTACAACTCAAAGAGTGAGTGGTAGTTGCCCAAAGCAATTGCTCGCTGGACTGCCAGCGCATGCTGAACGGCTTCATCCGCTTTCTGTTTCGGTGTTAGCTGACCTACATATAAAGTCAATTCTGTACCGCACCAGCCTGTTAGCTATCACTTTCATAGCGGTACTAAGGCGCGAAACTTACCACTTCGGTTTCGTCCATGGAGCAACATGAGAATTTGATATGCCGTAAACTCTTCAACTTTTCCTGGGATACCAAGATCATACAAAGTTTTCAAGGTAGCTTGGCATTGGTTGTACTCCACCATGTCGCCCTGGAATGTTGCACGTCGGTCATTCACGATAACAAAGACTCACCCACAACTCACAGTCTCAAGAGCCATACGAGCATGAATTTCATATACTTGTGCGGTAAATTCATTTTTGATTCGTTGGACCTGTGAGAATATACTGAATTACCCTGCTAGGCAGTAGAAGATACCACACACTGTAAGATCTTGCCGTAGGCTCTTGAACTGACTGCAGATCCAGTGATACGGCGTCTTCTCCCTCCAGCGTTTCTTCAGTTCCCCGAGAGTTATCTGGAGGATTGCGTAGGGCCGTATTGTCTCCGGTTTGGGTTCCTAGTTAACCCACTTAAACATACGGGATCAGAAAATACTAGAGCGTACGAGTCACATACACTGGTCAACCGCAGGTATTCCTTAAAGATCTCTTGTGAAGTTCCAACGATTGTATGTTTATCCCAATCAATAACGTTCTGCCAGAACAGCATCAGTCCCCAAGTCACATAAGCCACGTTTATGAGCTCTGCTGACCGGATCAGCCTCAGGTTCATCAACCACACCCCCGTTCGAGTTCTCATACGAGTAGCCGTTACCGAGGCCATTCGATGGAAAGCGATTTTTTGCTACACGCAAATGCTTCATCCTCTCCAGCTCATGCTCCCGCTGGAACCTCTCAGCTCTCCGATTCAGTGCAATTTGGTCATTGAAATCAACAATTGAGGAGGAATGTGAACCTGTCGAAACTTGGGCATGCTGTGCTTGTTTCAATGCCGCTTTCTTTGCTTTCTTGCTCAATGGCGGCGGATTATCAGATGCACTATGGAACCAGAATGAAAAGGAAGTAGGTCAGATTTACGAATAATTGTAATCGGAAGCGAGGTACACACCTCTTGCGTTTGAGGTTGCTAAAATTCAGCGGAGGTTTAGGAGCGAGGCTGTGAGGTAAAGACCAGTAATCAGAATTTCCATAGAATGACAGTACCAGGTAGTTTGAGTAACCTCTTCAATTGGACACCCGCCCAGTCTGTCGTCCAGAGCGAATGAGCGGCGAAAGCGTCAGCGATTACCTGTCTTAATTCTTTTTGAGCCTCTAGCTTATTCGCATCAGTCATCTGTCCAAGGCACTTTGCGACCCATTCTCTGTATTGATGAAAGCCTCAAGCATGATCCAGCTGGAGACATGTGTGCTGACTCACTTGAGTTGAGGCGGCCAAGAATCACTCGACATTGTGAGCTGCGTTTATCGGTGTACTTAGGTGGTAATGAGGCAATGCTAAAGGAGTAGCGGATGATCACGGTGGAGGTCAAGGGCGAAGTGACAGAAAGCACGTCAGGGAACCTAGCTAATCGTGGGAACTATATGGCCGATGCCTTCGGCAAACAAGACTAAATAATCACTCGCAAGAGACTCGAGAAAGTGAAGTGATGATTATTCTTCACAGTTCTATTAGCAGATTGTATAAACTCCTCAAGTGTGTGCGACATCTAAGAATCTACCCATTATTCTCTCCTTTAATGGGTGTTGTTGGGTGGATTGTAGACTAGCGTAACAGGTCAGTTTTGTTCGTTGCAGCGACAACAGAAGACAACGCACAGATCTTCCTGTTCTTAATGGGTGCCCACTTGAACCGCTTGACATAGAGAGATAGCCAGAAGAGTGTGGAGAAAATGATGACGGCCTTGATACCGTACTGTTTCCTCTCATCATGCTCGGGTTCGGCAGCCCAGTTGAGGAAGGTAACGACATCCTTGGCCATTTGCGAGGTGGTTGCAGGTGTGCCTATCGACCCATTAGCATTGTAATTTTAATTTCCTGGAGCTTAAGAGAGAACGCACCATCCTCATACTCCACCAGACCGTCGAAGAGAACACGGGCCATGGAGATAGCACCGCCAGGGAAGTATGGGTTGTAGTTCATGCCCTCACGAATTTCAACACCGGCAGGGGGGTCAATATAACCAGTCAAAAGTGAGAAGATATAGTCCTGAAACCAACATTAGCTATCATGCATTGCTAAAAATAACAATATAATACGTACAGCACCACCATGTCGAGCCTTGACAATCAAACTTAAATCGGGGGGGAGGGCACCAGCATTACCAGCACGGGCAGCCTCCTCATTGGGGTAAGGAGAAGGCATATAGTCCGCAAGTTTACCGGGACGTTGGAACATTTCACCCTGGGCGTCAGGTCCATCCGTATATTCAACTTCCTCAGCCATCACGCGCGCCTCGTCAGCGGTGTGCGAGACACCAACAAGGTTACGCCATGCAATGCGGTCGAGGGAGTGGCATGCCGCGCAAACCTCACGGTACACTTGGTATCCGCGACGGATACTAATTAGGGGGGATATTAGATTAAAAGCCGAGTTCAACCACGGAAAAGATCGGACTCACCTGGCGTGGTCGAAGGAGTCAAGTGGACCTTTGTGCGACCAGGGGTAGGCGGAAGGATGAAGACCCTCGTCACTGAGATGACTGGCGTGGACTTGGCCAACAAAAGGAAGGGTTCCATAGAGGTGGGTGTACCAGGCTATCGAACCAACAGTTAAAAGCGAGGCAGACGCGAAGGCCGCACGCGAATTTGCCAATGACTGCAGATAAATTCAGAGAGTCATGTTATTTAAAAAAAGAGCTACACACACACCTCGAAAGCGGAAGAAGATGCCTTGGTTGAGGCAAAGCGGGCCTAGAGTATTGTTACAATGACATCGTCAGAACGCGGAATGTGCAACGCGAAAAATAACACACCGAGGCAGTACGGGAGCCAGAAAACAAGTTGGAGGAGCGAGATGCGCCATGGTTGGCGACCTTCTTGAAGGCTCCTGCAGTTAGCCTCGACAGCATTTTGGATGCAGGTTTTTGGGAGGAAGGGGAGAAGTAGGTGACTTTGTCACACGTGACGTACCTGGCGGGATGAATCGGGAATTTGCCAGCCAATCACATCAGCTGGATTCATTGAGTCACGTGCCATATGTAACACTCGGCTATATCGAGACTGTTGTATATACAAGCCTGCAGATAATCAAATATAAATATGTGCTACCAAGCCGTTCAACATTGCCACCGTGATCACATCACAACTCCAATTTTAAGCAGACATTGAAATGGAACTAACCAAGGCACAAGACTCAAATATCCTCATGCCTAGCATTTATGGGTCCCCTTGGAATGATATAAAGAATCATCCAATCCATAGGGTATATAAAATAACACTACGACATAGACGAATAGTAAGACAAAGCATGAAAAAATAGATCCATCATCCAGTAACAACGATCATTCCGGGCGATGTTGCGTAAAGTCGTAGACATTATGATAATCTTAGAAGATGCAGTCGCAAATTTCTATCAAAAAAGAAATGGGCACACAGCCATCCCGTCAGTTAAGCAACCCAGCGGCAGAATTAACGCAATTCATACCTTCAGCGCAGCAGCACAAGCATATGCCCGCCAAACAGGCCATGCATCCGCCCGACGCGCCGCCCGAATCCTTCTGGGGTGCTTGTTGCCTATCAACGAGTCAGAAAACCGATGCATATCAAAGTGCTCTGCCACAGTATGTAGTCATAGCCACAAGGCAGTACGTACACATAGACCGTCTGCGGTCCGGGCTGGGGAGCGTACCCCTGCTGCGGGTAACCACCGCCACCTGGTGGGGGTGGATTTTGCTGGTAACCTCCCTGCTGGTATGTCTGAGGAGGTTGCTAAACTCCCCCAAAGTCAGTCAGTATAATGGAATTCCATGGACAGGCAGCACCGGGTACGAACCTGGGGGTAGTAACCGCCCTGACCGCCGGGAGGAGGGCCTGTGAAATGGTACGAGTTCGTGAGCCCCCAAGTTCCTAACAGTCTCTCATTCCAAAACAAACAATCGACCAGGGCGTTAAAGTGCCAACCCAACTATTGCAATCGATTTTTTCCTCTTAGTAGATAAGATTCGAGATGGCCCAAATTCCCATTCTTCGAAGTACCGGCTCATCGGTAAGGAAATATACACACATACCTTGCGGCGGGGGGTAGTAGCCTCCTTGAGGAGGTTGTCCATACTGCTCCTGTGGTCTCCCGTAATAATCGTTTGCGCTCATGGCGAGTGAGGGTATGAAGGTAGTGGAGGAAAGGAAGAAAAAGGCAAAATAGTACGTCAATTCGGAGAGTACATTAATAAGTACATACTATCACACGCATCCGAACTAAATAAGACCAAGCGTTCATTACTGGCTGGTGGCATCCTCGGCTTGCCAAATATAGCCTCTCTGCCTCGGGCCACAAGCCATTTCGGACTGAAGGAAACGCGGCTAACACGCGGTGGTTTCATCGTTTAACTCGTCTCCGTTGCCCTCAACAATACTGTAGCTCAAAGCTTTCTATGCCCCCTGCAAGATTATACAGGGGTTGCCTGATACCCAGCCCACAACCACCTCAACGGCTCCGAACCGGAACCAGGCCAGGATCGGATCGCCCGGACCCTGCCGAGCACGTGATGTTGCAGGATCAGGCATTGGCCACCAGCATGGCTAGGATATGCGAACGAAAAAAAAAATAGATACCAGAAATCAAACATGCTACCAATGAAAACCCATCGTCACAAAAGAATACAACATGTACGAATAACGAAAGCATCACACTAATCCATCGCTTAGCCGACCCAATTCCCCGTAACAAACCCTCAAGTGTTCGTTGGAGTCATATATGTGAGCATCCTAGCACCCTGCCTCAGGAAACATTGCGTCAAGCGAGTGGGTGCTTTACGGTTGAAGAACAGGCAAAAATGTGACGTTTGATCAGCCCCCATACCAACATATTCAATCGGAAGCGCACATACGAACGGCGGTGTACTGGTTCAAAGCAAGCACGTCAAACGATCTCGTTCTTGCTTCATCCAAAATTGTACCTTGACCCGCAAGGCCAATCGATCCCGCAGAATCGGTCCTAAAATCAATTAACCACCGCATCGAAACCCACTCGAAACAATCCTCAAACTCACACTGACAACCTCGTGAGTGTGATCCCGAGCTGGTATCGGCCACGCCAACGAATGCTCACATCAGGAAACAGGAAAAATAACCCCAGATTCCCTTGCAGGTCCTCGAGTTGATCCACCGAAGAGACCAGATTCCCATACAATATGGGCGGCGAGGTGCCACATCCGATATGAGACCCCATATTCAACGGCGTCCCATCTTCCGCAAACAGTGACAAATGTGCAATGAGGAATGGCAACTCCGCCTCCCTAAATCACGAAAAGATAAACGATAAGACCAACACAGCCCATAGAAAAACGTGTCCGTCGATGTCAACCACCAGATACCCGAACCCCAAATAATTCAACAAGGGGTACTGATGGAAGAAGAGATGGAACACGTACGGTACAACGGAGTTGCCAGAGGGGTCCCTTATAGTTAATTGCGCGATGACTGGTGGGGTTATAGGCAACCGCGAGAGACTTGAGTGTCCAAATTCCGCCGTTTTTTGCGGATGTTGGACAATATCTAAGTGATATGACCTGGGCCTTGAAACTAAACTAACGCTCGAAGCGATGACGGAGTAGAAATTCGTACCTCGTTTGAGGGTCAGCGAGGAGCGAAGCAACCTGAATCCTGGGCGGAGGTCGAGGGACGGAGGGGGGTTGTGAGGGATACTCGACGACAGAGTTTTGACTCGAAGGAGGACTTTGGCTTGCAGGAGAGCGAGACCCGGACAAGACCGACGAGGAGTATGACTGAGGAGAAGAATGACCACTACTGCTGACAGACCGCTCAGAGCGAGAGGCAGAACGGTTGGAAGAGTGACTAGAAGCATAATTTATGCAAGAAGAGGGTCTGCAGGATATTCTTTTGGCGCGTCGACGAATGGAACTAGACAGCGGAGTTGAGGATGACACATGACGATCGTACTTCATGAGTCTGATCGTTACCAGAGAGGAAAGATGTAACTATTAAGACAACAGTTGGTCAGCCTCATGCGTGGCCCAGATGAGGGAGAGATTTACCTTGTAAATGAACCAGGACCCTTGAACTCGCCATTCCACCGCGATCCTTGAGCATGCACCAGTTTTGTACTCGAGGGAAGCTAAACTGTCGTCATTACTCTGGGCGTCATCGGAACCGGCAAACGTCCGTGCCATTAGGGTCTAGTTGACTACTTTTCAGCTAGGTCTTATTTCGCGGACTGGGATCGAACGAGGGCCGACAAGTCAGCGAAAGGATTCATTTATATCACTCTTGAGGAGATTAGAAGCTAGACGCGTATGATTACGAAGACATCGGGGCGACAGACATCATCTAAAGTTCTGGAAGTATGTCAGATCACAAGTCCATATCAGGGGTCAATCTGCCAGACCAAACAAATGGATATCCGAAAACTCTCCATAAGTTGATGGGATCTCGTTCTGAAATTCTTCTTTGAGGAAGACCACACAGAATTACCAAGATGGGAGAACCAGGGGAGTGGGGAGAGAATTAAAGTTGTAATTACATCTAAGGTGGGATCAAACACTCTTTTTCACAACGCTCCAAACGCCTGCCATCCCCGATGCGACGGTCGCAGCGACAATTATAGGCTTGACTCCGGCTGAGGGAAACAGTAAGGGTCAATAATTTGAGGTGTCAAGACGTAAAATAATTACCTGTTGACTTGTATAGTGCGCCTGTCACTGCACCAGCGGTCATACTGCCGAGGGTATCGTGTTTTCCGCGCGCAGCATCAATAGAAGAATTAATAGCATTATATACGAGGGCTGTGGATGGGGGAAAACAGGGTGAAGATTAGGGAGGATCCTGCAAAAGGGGGGAGAGCGCACGCACCCATAACACCAGCCGAATTACCAATAAATGTGCCTCTTCGCGTGACAGAATTAAGTACACTGTTGATCCGTAGTCTGGTATTTGAGACGGCGAGCGGCCGTCGAGCGCCTTCCCGTAGCCCCCACAAACCACCGAGGGTTAGACCTGGAAAAAGGAGAAATGAACATGTGACAAAGAGAACAATAAGAAGCCTAAGAATGGGACGGGGAGGTGGCGAGATAAGGTGAGAGAGGTGCAGGGAACAAGCGAAGTCCGAAGCGGGAAGACGAGGTGCAAATTGAGTAATATGAAAGAGATCTCTCCTTACCGCTGAGATACATAGTGCCCGTCCCGTAACAAAGGTCATCACTCCACCCTCTTGAAGGAATGGCCGTACCGGCGCCAGGGAGATCGTTTGTCTTGTCATCCTCAAGAAGTAGATAGTCAAGTTTGTCTCCCAGGCCAGCCAGGGGATGCAGCTTTGCTGGGTCATAGGCAGCCATGAGGAGGTCATTTGCTGTGGGAGCATGGTCCGGTGACGCAGAGGCCGTGCCCGACGTCGAAAAGTCGGCAGCGCGGAGGATGTCAGACGACGAGGAAGCAGCCTGTTGGCGCGAATCAACGGACGACATGGGAGCTGCGGAGAACGAGGACGAGAACGAGGAGAAGACGCGTATGGAAAATGACGCTGGGCCAAATTTTCGAAATAGGGCAGTGACACAAATTCACGTGACCATATGTCATTCAGTCCAGAATTAACTCTACACATATTATATTCAACTTGGAAAATGTTCTCCGTCTCCCGCCAGGCTACCCACTTGCTTCGCACTCTCTCTCGGTCCAACCATCTACCAGCAAGGATAATACCCTCCAGAAGCACACCGCCTGCCTTCAGAAGTATGTCCTGTAACTGTTCCCAGGTTATGTGTTCTCAATCCCGTTGGTACCAGGATGGGCTACTTCTGTAACCCCGCACTCAACCGCATCAGACCCAGCGGAAGCGGAAGCTGTTCGATGCTTGGAACAGGGTACTTCCAAGCTCGAGGAGGGCGATGTCCAGGCCGCAAAGGAGCTCTACAAACGCAGTGCCGAAATTAAGAAGAATGCTAGCTCACTCTTCAACCTTGGCGTAACACACTACCACCTGAGTTTGTACTTGGTTCTGTTTTATAAAAAAAGTCATCTGACACGCTTACAGAGGAATATGATGACGCTATCGCCGCTTGGAAAGAATCAATTGCGCTCCAGCCAGCGAGCGCAGATGCACACACGAGTACGTCACTTGCTTCTCACCAGATAGATAACCCACTAACCATTGGCCAGACCTCGCAAGTGCTTATATCATTTCGCCTGGTGTGTCACTCGAATTCGACATCTGACCGGTCACTCAACGACGCCTACAGTTCCTCGTCCGGACCTTGCTCTGCACCACCTCGAGTACGTTGACCCACATACCACCATTATAATGTGCCTTTTGACACGTCTAACAGAGTCGCATCCTCTCTATCACCCGAAGATCCTGAAATAGCTTTCAACCATGCGGCTGTCCTGGAAGCCAGTCAGTTCCTATCCCGTCTCCACCTACCGTATTGCATCTAATCTTAGCTAAGCCGGTAAACTGGAAGACGCACTCGAAAAGTACAAACTCAGTAAGGAATTTGGTGTAGAACGCGCCGCGGTGCACATTCGCAACGTAAGTCATAGTGACGCCATCATTCAGCCACACCACGCGCAACCCACCTTAATAACCCACCTTTGTTCCAGGTCAGTGCAAAAATCCTCGGCAAGAAGATGAAGCAGGCCGAGAGCGCCTCAGGGACACAAAAAGACGAGTCTACTTGAGTCTCGTCACCTCTAGACGCGCTTACACGATACTATAAAATCGCCCTATCCCTACTACTGGATACCAAATAATACTCCAGGCCTTGTCCAGACCTATCCGACCGCCCGTGACAGTAGATGCAACTCCTGTTATACCACCTCGACAATTCTCCTAAGCATTTGATTGCACATAACCGCCGCCACAGGGATTCTATACCCTGCACCTCGAGGAGGTAAATTCAACTAAGACGGCGAAGCCCTCGGGTACAACACTCAGGGAATCTATCCGACGAATCTACATTTTACACCTGTCACCCCCTGAGGGCCCTTCCAGTAAAGCTGCCTGGCATCCCTCTATGTCGAAGTTGCACCCTACACAAAAAACTCATACACACGGAGACCCTAACATGAGATATTCATGTCCGCTAACATGACCTCCGTCTTCCAGACTTTCTGATTTACGATACCTGTGCACAACAGGCATCCCGGGTTGTCACAACACCAAGACTCCCAAGAGACCCTAGGTCAACAGGAGCTCCCAAAAATAAACTGCTGCCTGCCCCTGAATTCTGGGCCTTCGCCCGCCATTGCCACCATGTAATTGACAGTGACCTGCTTACTCACATATCAATGAAACAAATGATGGCTTCGACAACTTACGGCGAGAGAAACTGCCCAATTTTGACAGAGCATCAAAGAATTTCAAGAAGCCTGTCTTGTATATATCGCAATATATCATAATGTATGTGCGAAATGCAAGTATCCACGCCTATACACACAGCATGATATTCTCTATGCGGACACCGCCGTCAAAAATAAAGAGTCGGAATCCGATCCCTCGCCCGACGCCAAACTTTCGGGTTTCGAGTGTGCTCCTCCCGCGCTAGCGCTTCAGCCACAAAACAGAAAGTCCAATGAGAACCAACAGACCGGCCCTCGTTTCCGGGGAAATGCTCTATATCATCGTAAGAGGTGGTACGTCTATTTGACACATACACACACAAAAAATTGAACCGCGTACTCATGTGAAGCTTATCGACTCGGACACCAAAAGATCGGTATGGTTTGATATGCCTTATGCATGATTTTATGGTTCTAGACCTTCCTGGGGAGGGCCGTCGAGAGAACAGTGGAGCTCCACTGCAGTTCAAAGGTCGTAAATAGTTCCGGTACCCGGCCGAGGGTCCGAGAGGTGTTTGAAGACTCTGAGAAACCCTTACAGGGATAGATACACACACACACCCACACCGTACACGCGCACATGCACAATTGCAGTCACAACGATTAACCGGTCACTGGGGACATGATTTGATGCTATGTCCTTGTTCCGATCGACGCATGTTTGATTGTTCAAGAGTTGAGTTGTGAACGTGTTCGTGGCTGAGGGTGAGACTGATAACGATTAAGGATGTCCCCGAGCGAACAACAAACGCTCAGCGCTGACTACCGAGGCCTAACATGGCGTTCAATATAGGGTCGTAAGTACCTGACACATCAGGGAGGTCCATAGACAAGTTTAGTAACAAAAAGTCACCCAATGTTGTTGACATATTAGACGCTATGTGAGTAAGCATTTGAATTCGATATGGCATTTTGACAGTAGCTTTTTATGTTTCGTGATTTCTGAGCGCTCCTGGTATCGCCGATGAATTCAGGTTTGATTCTGGGTTATTTTGATAAATTGGTCAATGCCAAGGGCTGTACCACATCCTACTTGGAGAACATGGAAATCCCACAGAAAAGCTTTCGAAGGTGAAATGAACGAAGCCATTGTCATTTCGCTTTTACCATCAACTAAATCCTATATCCTCCATTCGCACCCTCGGGTTTCTTTATTGTTCTTGCCGTCGCGGACTTGTGTCACAACACCCGCTCTTCAAGTTCTACTGGACGCACTTGGTGCGTCAGCAGGACCCTGGGTCTTGTTGTCAGCAGACTCCTCATCCATAATACGATTTTGTGGCCGCATTGACATCGAGCTATAATTTCCGTCTTCGTCAAAACTGGCAGCAGATCCCGATGAATTTTGGAACCCAGCACCACGAACTGCCACTGAGGTCCCTGTATAACCTGCAGGCTGATGCTGGGGTGGCCTCTGTGAGGTATAGCCACTTCCAGTCTTGTCATACCCACCACTTCCACGCCATTGCCTAAACTTCGAATGATCTCCGAATTTAGGAGCGGGGCCGCCACCGTGTTGGTAGTGGTGGCCTACATTTGTGCCGTGGTTTCCGGGACCCCGCCCACGATCATACCGATTCGGTCGTGCGGAGTGTCCCAATTTCGCTTGGGTACCGAAGTGATCCAATGTCTCACTCCTTCCTCGAGACGCAGGTGATCCATATCCATGCTGCGACGGACCGGTAGTTGACCCAGTTGGTCTAGTGCTAGCGGGAATAGAATCCGAGAAGTTGGGGCGACGCCAGGTTGCAGAGTTGACGCCCGAAGAAATAGCTGGGGGTATTATTGTAGGGGAGCCTCGGACCCGACGAAGGATGGCGGATATCTCAGACTTGGTGTAGTATGTGACAGGAAATTCCAACCCTGTTGTCCCCACTGAATCAGAGCCTGAGCCTGCACTCCCGCTTGGGACAGGGGAGGCGGGCGGCGTGAGGTACAGAATACGGTTATACCCCTCACGAGGATCTGGGTGACGAAAGTCATGGGCGAAACGTGAGAGAATCGGGAGCCCTTGTTCAGCGGATTTGATGGTAGGATGTGATGTTCCTGTTGCGTTTG
>QFDT01001196.1:0-26784 GCA_003315915.1 Macrolepiota dolichaula
TCCATTCGCCGGGGTTCTTTGACCACGCAAACAATTTCACAATGAACAATCCAACCATGATCGAGATCGAGAATTTGAACACATTTTCTTTGGGAAAACCAGGTATGTCCCCTGTCGGTACCCTTTGGACCGGTTAACTCAAACACAATGTAGTACTGGAACACCTTTCACCATACACTGAGCCCGGTGCCGCAATGGACTCTTCTGCACGAGACCCGCCTCCCAAGTGCCATCCAGGAACCCGCGTCAAGATTGGGACCAAGCTTCAGGCCTGGCTGAACAATGTCAAACGACGGTGGAACATAGTGTGGCTCCATGGCCCAGCTGGCACCGGCAAGTCTGCCGTCGCACAGACATTTGCGGAATACTGCTACGAGGAGGGTCGCTTGGGTGCCGCCTTCTTCTTCTCGAGGCCAAACGAACGGAACAAACCCGAGACTGTCATCCCCACGCTTGCATACCAACTCGCTTCCCACTGCCGCGCTTTCAATGTTGCTCTATCTAAGCAACTTGCCGATGACCCCCAGTGGATGACAAAGTCGCTGCGCGTACAGCTCAAGAATCTCATCATCGAACCTTTTGTGACGTTGCAAAGGGATGAGAGCAAGCGCATCGAGGAGCCCTTCATAATCATTCTCGACGGTCTTGATGAATGCAAAGGAGAGCGTCCCCAGGCTGAATTCATCAGAATGATCAATGACGCCGCCCAGTCAAAGGATCTGCCCTTGCTCTGGCTGATCTGCAGTCGACCGGAAGCGCACCTTCAGTATTCATTCTCAATGGTCGTGTATTGCAAGCGCGAGGAGCTCCTCCTTGACCAAGAATGCAGAGACGATGTAAATCGTTATCTACGTGACAAGTTGGCGAAGATCAAGGTCAAATATGCAGACATTGTACCCCCATCGTGGCCACCTGAGGACCAGTTCTCCGAGCTTTCGTGGTTCAGCTCTGGTCTGTTCATCCTCGCATCCACTGGTATCAAGTACATCGGTGATGACACATACGCGAACCCAGTCAAACAATTGAAGAAGCTGTTATCGATCTTGAAACGTGCTGAAGCCATCGGGGCCAGTAACCCCCTGGCGAATCTGGACGTCCTCTACAACCAGATCCTCACCGATGTACCTGATGAATGTTCCTCCGCAATATGGCTTGTTCTGGCTTACTCTGTCCATATTCCCAAGCCCCCCGAACTCATTAACATACCGCTACAAGCGATTTGCAATTTTTTGCGCCTCGAACAAAGCGATTTGTACAGTGCTTTGCGGAAGCTCCATTCTGTCGTCTTCGTACCACCCCCCGAGAGAGCTGCTCAAGTACCGTTGCGTTTTCATCATGCATCGTTTGGAGATTTTCTCATGGATCCCTATCGCTCCGGGAGCTTTGCCGTTCAGAAGCGAAAGGCATGGATTGATATTGCAAAATTAGGTCTCTTTTGGCAGAGGGTTTATATTCAGCATTTCCCCAGCTACCCAGATGGTGAGCCACCAGGATGTTGCAACAACTTCTCTTATTGGTTTCCCAGGAGCTATAGATGCTTGGGTGAAACATTGGCATGAGGAATTACCGCATCTGAGCTGGGTCTCACCAGACCACGAGAAGCACATTTCCAAGTGGGTTGCAACTATGTCCATTGCTTGTGGAGAAGTATTCCATCTCTTATCCGACGAAAAAGACGAAGATCTCGCCTCCTTCATCCGTGATCTCGATTTCAGATACATATCACGTCACTACTTTCCACACCTTGCAGACTGGCTCTACAGACAGGTGAGGCCCAACGATGATACTGAATGTGATATTGACCCTCCTTGGGCATCCAGAATCCTTCAGACCCCATTGTGCGGACACAGCCATCCAATGAGCTGGACATGCGGCTGCTGGGGTACGTCGGCACTGTTACTGGCCAAGCACGCGTAGATCCAGCAACATTTCCTTGGAAACACATACACCGTCGGTGTTTTTGTGCGTTGCATGGTGGTCGTGACCTGCCACCTGAGATGCGTGATCTTGCGGAAAGACGTAGGTCATACTTCTTCGTTGGGCATGGGGAAAAGACAATCATTGTCCTGGTTGCTGAAGATCAAGCACGATTTATTTCCTGTACCTTCAATCTCGACAAGGAGCCCTCCCTGGAGCAAATCCTCTATTATCAGCACTCACTAGCGTCGATAAAGTGGAATGAAACACCCACCCGGGAGGAAGGGCTCCTGACGGAAAGTGGGACTAGTGACCCTCTGGCGAATCTTGACCGCCTCTACACTCAATTGTTTTCTGGCGTGCCTGAGGAGTATATCTCCACAACACAGAGAATCTTGGCTTTTTTCAATTGTAGGGAAAAGGCAAAAATTAACAACCCACCCGCGCAAGTGGTTTGTAACTTTTTGTGCATCGACAAAAACACTTTCTACAGTGCTTTGCAGAAGCTCCATCCTGCCGTTCATATACCACTGCCAGAAACTGCATCCGAAGTGCCATTCACGCTGGATAATATTATGCTATTTACAGGCTTTCTCCTAGATGTCAATCGCTCGGGGAGGTTTGCAATTGATGAGAAAAAGGGATGGGCCGATCTTGTGATGTCAGGTCTTGTCTGGCACACCACTGATACAACGAGCTTCCATACGAGCAATGGTGAGCTATCGAAGTAGTTCAAAGTTATGGTCTCCTCATCCATTCTCAGGGTGGGACTTTGATTCCGAGCACCGGCATGCGAGTCTACCTGACCTGAAATGGGTTTCACCAGACAATGAAGCGAGCATCTCCAAGGGTGTTGCAAACCTTGCCATTCACTGCCGGCGTGCATTTGACCACTTGCCTGATGAAAAGGATGAAAACCTCTCCTCCCATGTTCGTGGTTTGGATTTCAGATATGTACACCCACTCTACTTCCCAGGACTTGCGAACTGGCTCTACAAGCAGGTGGGATTTGACAATCCACCACTGAGAATGTTATACTGACCCCCTCATACATATTCAGAATCCTTCAGACCCTATCGTGCGCTCAAGACCACTCAACGGGTCGGACATGCGGCTACTGGTATATATGAAAGCTGTGACCCGCCAAGGGCGTGCAGACCCTGCGGCATTTCCTTGGCAATGGGCAAGTTACTATTTCTTGTACGCTGGACTATGATCCAAGAATACTGACATCTCATGAGTAGGCTAGGACATACAGGGTATACTTCTTGATTGGGCACGGGGAGAAGAGTATTATTGTCTTGATCACTGGAAACGCGGATGAATACCGTACCCACACACTGAGCCTCAATAAGGGACCCTCTCCACAACAGATCAAGGCATATCAGGACTCGCTTGCCGAGCTGAAATGGGATGAAGCAGCCGACTGTGAAGGAGAGGAACCATTAATGGAGAGCGGGACCTTGGCGGCTCCAACCGACCTACATTATACTGAAATTCTCGCGAGTGTGCCACAGGAACACCTCCCCATAATCCAACGAATCCTCGCTCATTTCATTTATCTTCCCACAGCAAGCATGCGCGATGGAATACCCGCACAACTGCTTTGTAACTTTCTACGCATCAACAGGAATACGTTTTACGGTGCCTTGCAGAAGCTTGATTCCGTCATTGCCATACCGGCCCCAGAGGATGCTGCGAAGGCACCATTGCATTTTTGCCACACGTCGTTTTTGGACTTTCTCCTGGATGCCGATCGCTCGGGGAGGTTTGCCATTGATGAGCAAGAGGCGTGGGTCGATATCGCGAAATCGAGTCTTTTCTGGCAGGGAGTCGATGCAAGCTTCCACACCAACGACGGTGAGTTGTGTTGGGATGGAATATACTGTAGTAACAGCTTTCTCATGGGTTTTCTAGGGTGGCGGTTTGATCACCAACATCGACATGCATGTTTGCCCCACCTAGAGTGGGTCTCACCGGACAACCAAAATACTGTCTCTGCAGGGGTTGCAAGCCTCGCTTGCTGGAGAGTGTTTTATTGTTTGTCTGATGTCAGAAATGAGGCCCTCTACTCCCGCATCCGTGATCTGGATTTCAGGCATATCCAATGTGACCATTGGTCGTGGCTTGTGGACTGGGTGTACAAACAGGTGAGATTTACCAAACCACCAACGATTATGTTGCGTACGAATCATATATGTGCAGGACCCTTTGGGCTCTTTTGTGCGCACAGAACCATCTGACGAACAGGACACACAACTACTCGGATATTTTAGAACTGTGATTGGTCAAAGACGCATGGTCCCAGCAGAGTTTCCATGGAAATACGTGAGTTGGCATTTTCGTGCATTGGATCATGGTCTCAAGAATACCTCCTAGTCAGATAATCCAGCTTGCAGACGCTGTTCGTACTTTTTCATCGGACATGGGGAAAAGACCGTCATCGTTGGGCATGTTGAATATCAGGATCAGATATACGCGCCCGTCGTCAATCTTGACCAGGAGCCTTCTCCGCAACAAGTTCAAACATATCAGAACTGGTTTGCTTCGGTAGGATGGACTGAAGAAGCCGACCAAACACTAATCTGTAGCGGAGAAGGAGGAGACGGAGCACAGCAAGAAGACGAAATATGGCGATCGCACCGGACGACATTATGTTCGTGGAGGAATATAGAAAGTGCATATGTCTAGAGCCTGAGGTAGCCATTGACCCGATGGTGTGTAGTAGAACATATGGCTCTAGCATCCCCCCCGGATAGTGTGAAAATGTAACAATCACAATTTCTTAACAAGGCGGGCGGGGACCGATCTCACCCTTTGCGTTCAGTTGAGTGTCGCAAGTGGGGCAGAGAATTGGGTGTTGCTGACCCTGCGTGCAAATCCGGTGATATTCCCTTCCAAGTGGACATTTCGTATCTTGCTTCATTCTCAATGTTGCTGTCGGGGTAGGTACCGTGATCTGTTCTCACGGACCGCGAATGATTTATACAGTCGAGTGTCAAACTACACATAGATAAACAAATATATATCAGGCCCTGAGGCATGCCAGTCGAGAATATCTGCCCATCGGGAGAAGTTTTGATATCTGATCTACATCCTTGTCACCACGGCCAGACAGGCACTACGAGGGTACATTTGATAGGTGTTTGCTGGCGTGAAATGCGCACATTGCTCACCACAATGTCCTTGTCTGCAGGAAGCGCCTTAGCAAGACGCATCGCTCCCCAGATGGGAGGGTTCCAGAGCTAAAGTAACATATGAAATCGACAAAGTGGAGAGGGAAAGTCTGATTCCGTACCGCGTATAGTGCTTTCCTGAAGCCTTGCAAGGCTTCTTCATCTGTGGCCATGACATATTCGGCACAACCAGAATTCTTCAAACAGGCATGTTCGGAACCGACACAAGGATAATCGAGGCTAGCGCCGACCGAGTGGGTCTCAACGAATTGGTCGTCCCTGTGTTGAATTAAATGTAAGTCCTGACGCCGTGAAGAACACCTGGTTGGCCAAGTTCATACTTGATACCGTCCACACCTAGAGCAATCAAGTTGAACACTTCCACGAATCTGATATGCGAGGGGTAATGTACCTTCTCCTCCAGCCTCGACACCGGTGAGACGGACATTCCTATTAGGGATGAAATCGTGGAAGGTACCGATGGTTTTACTACCACCGCCGACACGGGTGACGACGATGACGACGACAGGCAGTTTTTCACGCAGTCCTTGAAGCTGCCGCTTGACCTTTTGGCCGATAACTTTCTGGAAGTCACGGATAATAGTAGGGAAGGGATGTGGGCCGATGACGGAACCGGCAAGATAGTGTATTGTTACGAGGTTGGTGACCCAATCACAAAGGGCTTCGTTGACCGTGTCCTTCAGTGTACAAGAACCAGAGTGGGTGTTACCTGTAGAAATGATAGTCAAGTATTTCTTATGAAATGAAAGAATGGGTCTTACCTTCCCTCTAAGCATCTCGATGCGGAAGACACTAAGGGCTTGTCTACGGACATTCTCTGCACCCATATAGGCAACACACTCAATCCAAATCTAGCGCAAACGTTACAACACCATATTGTCCCGCACCAGTCTCGGCGATTATGTAGGCTTTGCCCAGGCAACGTGCAATGAGGATCTATGAAACAGTGAGACTTGGTGCATGGCGGATGATCGATGAGATGTAAGAGATCTAGAATGACGTACCTGTCCAATGAATTGGTCAAGTTGTCATAGTTCAGACGGATGGGTTATGAGGTTTCCCAGTATGATACAGGAGCGGAGAGCAACGGGCACACATGAATCGTTGAGAGTGGAGGATCAACTGAGACGAGCACGACTTACCTCAGACATCATACAACACACATACAACCATCTCACATTGAAGCTTCCAGCGACTCCCAAGGCTCCTCAGCAAGTCCCAGCTCAATGTACCCGTGTCACTGTGTTCCCTACGCTGCCCCTATGACGTCAGAATTCATCATCAGGTAAAATCATCCTTGTCGCAATATTTCCTCTCTCTCAAGCTTCTTCGAAGAGGGCATGGTATCATGGGCACTCAGGGTAGGCTCGCTGCAGGGCAATAAATAGGTTATTGGTATCGAAAGGTTCAAAGGTACGCATGTTGCCAATTGATACTGTGGATGCGCTGTGCAGTGTGGATGCACCGTTTTTTTTAGGTCCAGATACTCACAGCCCAGGACCAGAATCAGCCGACGCTTCACTTCGATCCTATGGGTTTCCGCCTGGAAATTACACTGCAGAATGTTCTGCGTTCAAGAGCTTACCGTGAATGAGGGTGAAAGTAATGCCCTCGCAAACTTTTACTCAAATCAATGCGTCCTCTCCCAAAGCGTCCGATCGTACGTACAAATTGAACAAACTACTGGCACCTTCACAAGTCTAATGACCCAAGAGACCTTCAAATACTCCGGCAGGATGAACTTGTTGCCGACATCAAAAATCAAGGTACCCTCCTCCCCTCTCCACCTCCGATCTAGTGCAGCCCAGCTGAAATTGAGTCAGATCTGCTTCAAAATGTCGTCTGCCCACCGGGCACGTCCATCGTCTCTACTGTGTCCTACAGAACACATCTAGTGTGCTCCCCCAACGTACCCTTGCTAGATTAGTACGTACGTTGGGCGTATACGCATACCACACCATCCTTTTCACCTGGACATTGTCACTACCATCCCTACTACAATTCCTCTACGATTGGTTGGACATTTGCCCAGTCTCAAATCCAGTCGGGCTGATTTTGCCTGCCAGGTGACGAGTGTTGAGAATCACTAGAGAATGGAACATTGCCGGAGAAGAAGGGATTCTACTGATCTGGTATCTAGTTCAATAGTACCGAAGAGTGTACCGCACCAGAGCCCAACATATGACATTATTTGCCTTGTGTGTCCAGCGTGCCTAAATAATAACCAAGGCCAAGTGGTCCCTCAATTGCCGTCACACTCTATATCTTCATACCAGGTCAGGAGAGAAGCCTATGATGTGTCCGCTGGCTGAGGAAATCCGATGGGATGCTCCTTTATCATATCACGAGGACCGTCTGTGAAAGGTCATCGACCTCATGGCAATGTCATTGAAAGACGGGCATTAGTAACAGGAAGGGGATCCAATCGAACGGTAATAATAGGGAATCAAATCCCTCTCTGTGATCATAGAATACGGTGGTATGGTCAGGGAATCATCGAACATGAGCCAGAAGTACAGTGCGTATGACTTTCTTGAGATTTTGTCCCCTTGAAGGTTATTGAAAGAGAGCGAGGGGCAAGCACGATACCGCGATTCCCGATGCAATAAGCAAAATCAAGGACCTGGCTGAGACTTTCTTCAGGCTCAAATAGTTGGCGAGGAGTATGGACATGCCCGCAGCGATAGAGTATGATTGATGGGGGCGGCGTCGAGAGGAAATCCAAGATTTGGGAACAATAGTGACAATGATTGTGAACAACGGGCCAGGCAAAGCAGTAGATTGTACATTAATGCTAGAGATACATGTAAATGAATAGGCGTAGAAGAACTCGGGGATACCTAGTCCTCTTCGTCAGAAAGCTCCTGCTGTTGCTGTTCTTGTGCCTTCATTCCACCAACAATATCATCCAACTGGCCTTTCTGAGCAGCCAGGCATTGGCCTAGAAGGGTTGTCAGCGAGTTCCGAACCGCAGCTAACCCACGAGGCTTATGGATGAACATGTAGATGGTCTCCTGAGTTCTTCATTCAAGCTTCGGCAGCCTTTTCTTCATTTTGCATTTCAAGTCCCAGTTTGGCTGCTTAGAAGCAATATCAAATACATACTATGAATGTATGTCAGTTTGGGGCAGAGCTTCCAATACCAGGGCGTACTTTGGCATACCAGTTCTTGTCTTTGCCATACTTTAATCTCCTGGACGATTATCTCTGCCAGACTGTTGAAAGCAAAGCGTATGACGAGCATGCATGGTAGTGTACGATAGGGAAACTACTTGCCTTGCTAAGTGAGACGGTGGTGAGCTGGAAACTTGCTTATGTAGGGCTTGTTAGAGTGAGTGAGAAAAGGCAGAAAGTTATCATAATTGGGCTATCTAAGAGTCCTTATATACCATAGAGGGTGCAGGGTAACTACACTACGCATACTACGCTGACAAGCACATCGATGGATGCAGATGAATGCAATCGGAGAACTGTCAGCTATTCTATTGAACTAATAATAGATAGCATAATGGAAGCGTGCTGGTATCATTCCGCACAGCCTCGTGTGATCAATGCTTTGATTGTCAACGTATGGCAAGAGCAATGATCCGGTTCGAGCGCCCGTGACGGCGCTTATGCTGTCATGTGGTGTGACATGTGACGAGAGCATGACTAGCGCTAATGCTGCTTTGTCAACACTCCCCTATGCTCGAAGTCACATCTGCGAATAGCCGCGTGGACTGAGCATCTAGGTATTTGTATAGCGCTCCTGAGCGCTATTTGGTCTCGATGAATTTGAGCCCGTAGAAGTTGTCGCGGAAATATTTAAATTTGACCGCACTGAGATTTTTGGTAAGAAGGTCGGCAGGATTCTGCGTACCAAGGATTTTCTCCAAGGCGACCTTTCTATCAACCACTACCTCCCTAATGTAGTGATAGTGTATGTCGATGTGTTTCGACCGCTTCTCCACTGATTCATTTTGTGCGAGAAATAGTGATCCCATATTATCGCCGCACAATGGAAGGGAAGGTAGGATGAATCCAAGCTCCTCCATTAGTTGCTTGATCCATACTACTTGGCGGCTTGCGTCGGAAAGCGCCATATACTCGGCCTCTGTTGAGGACAACGTGACTGTTTTCTGCGCACGAGTAGTCCACGTGACTGCTGAAGAAGCAATCGAGACAAAGTACCCGGTAGAAGACCGTCTAGTGTTTGGGTCAGCTGCCCAATCAGAATCGCTGAAGGAAATAATTCCTTCTCCCCTTGATCCGTCCAGCGTGATCTGATAGAGTCGGGTCGCATTCAGGTACCGAAGAACTTGGTAAGCTCGATTCAGGTGTTCCTGGGTAGGATTATGGGCGTGTTGCGAAAGTTGCGTCACGGCGTAACTGATGTCAGGTCGTGTTCTGATCATGATATACATGAGGGACCCAATCACTTGCTGGAAGTGGAGTCGGATCGTTGGATTAACCGGATCCGGATTGGCGAGGGCTTGGTAGCTGTCAGGGAGTGGAGTCGACGCGGGTTTAGACGCTGTCATCTCGAACTTCTCCAAGACTTTCTGTAAATAGTCTTGCTGATCTAGATAGATCTTCCGGTTCTTTCGATCACGACGGATGCACATGCCAAGGAACTCATTGCCAGATGTGTCCCTGCAATCCCATCGCTTCTTGAACTCTCCTTTCTTCTTTTTCAGAAGGGCGAGGTCATTTCCCATGAAAAGCACATCGTCGATGTAGACTATAGCAATGACAAGTTTGCCAGTCTTACTGTCGCGGTAAATATATACACTGGCGTCGGATTTGCATTGCTTGAATCCTAGTTTGGTCATAGACGCGGATACTTTGCGCCACCAGGACAAGCCGGCTTGCTTAAGGCTGTACAACGCTCGGCATAGTCTCCACACTTTCTTCTCTTGGCCAGGAATGATATGTCCTTCTGGCTGTTCCATATAGATTTCTTCATCCAGATGTCCGTATAAGTAGGCGGTTTTCACATCAACGCCTTCTATTTCCCAATCCTCTAAAGCCGCAAGGCCGAGGAGAAGGTGCGTACTTTTGTACCAGACTACAGGAGAGAATAGCTCGTCGAAGTCTATTCCCTCAATCTGGGAGAAACCTTTAGCCACCAGTCGAGCATGGTATCGTCCGTCCGACTTAGGTGTGTAGACCCAGCGATTTTTGATCGCTCGTCTCCCCTTGGGAAGATTGACTAAATCATACACCTGTCGATCCTTGAGCGCTTTGATCTCATCTCCTTCAGTGCTTTCCCATTTTGCGCGCTCCTGAGCAGGTAGGTGCTTCAGATCGCAATGCTGCTTCGGAATCCCGGGCTTCTCAATCACTTCCACCGACTTCGCACAAATAAAGTTGATCAAATCTTGCCCCCCTTCTTCCACTAGTTTAGCGATCAGGGTGTCTTTGTCCATGGGTTCTTCGGCATTTGCCGGTTCCTCATCTGGAAAGAGAGGTAAGAACCCTTGCTCGATATGCTGCCGGAACATATGCGCACGTCGTTCCGCAATTTGTTCGGGCGCAAGATCTTGAGCAGGTGGACGAGCACCATGCCAAGGAAAAGCATGGTGGCACACGAGTCGCTCTTGTGGAGGAACCCATTCTCCTTCGCGTCCGTAGTCGCGGATGATGTGAGAAGGGTTGCGCCTTTCGCCGTACATGTTGCCAGGACACAATGGTGGTTGCAAAACATGCGATGATCTGCGTGGTTCCTGGGGCCGGGGTTCTGGCACACGATCCGGAGCGGGCCAGTTGTTCAACGGAGGCTGAGGCGGAGGGGAGGGATCTCTTGGTGGAGATCTCCAAGGTGATTCTGGCGCAAGCGGAGTTTGTTCGCGAGCCGGAGGCGGAGGAGCATTAGGATGTGCTGGAGGCTGAGGCACAGGCGGAACGGGGATGTTCGACGGCACTGCACCAGTAGTGGGGAATTCCGGTGGTGGGGGAGGGTCGTTATTGGAACTATTTCCGTCATCATTGCGTAATGACAGAGGAAGACGTGGAATACTGCCACGCTCTATCGCCTCTTTACGGCAGGTCGCATCTACTGGCTTCTTAGGGAACCAATCCTCGTCGAAGATGGCGGTGGGTGACTCGAAGATCACATTACCTTCTGTGTGCCGCATGAACTTGTAGTTCGCGTTACCACTATAGCCAATGAAAAGCATTGGCTCCGAGTGCGGGCTAAGTTTGGACTTTCGCTTCTCGGGTGGCATATACACAAAAGCACCACAGCCAAACACTTTTAAACGTTGCAGATCTGGCTTAATGCCAGTCCTGACTTCCTGGGGCGTCTGCCAATTTAATTGGCGCATTGGTGTGTGATTGTACAGGTATACCGCGGTTTGAATGGCAAATTCCCAGTAAGATTCCAGGAAATTTGCGTGTAATCGCATTGCTTCGCTCTTTTTGCGTATAGTGCAGTTAAACCGCTCCGCACGACCATTCTGCTGATGAATATGGGGGGCAGATGTCGTATGTTCAATACCTTGTTGTGAGAGGAATTTCTTAAACGCCTCAGATGAATATTCGCCTCCATTATCGGTATGATGGCGTTTAACCTTGCCATATGCATTCTCGGCGGTTGCCGCTGTTACGGCCGAAACAATTTCGATCGTGAATCCCTTACAGGAGCTAGGAATATCACTAGTTAGGACGCTAGTAACATCAAGGAACCCTCGCTAGAAGTGATATAGTACCTAGCTATGAACCTCACTAGAGAAACCAGTCATTAGTACCCTTTACCGGAAAAGCGTACGGTATCGAGGAGGAATACTATTAGCTTCGGACGAACATACCCTTAGCTACAGGTCTATCTAGCGAGCGGAGCCTCGCTAGCACGTTGAAGTGTCTCGCTACGACTATCTATAGCGCCCCGGATCAGTAGATCAACGGATCACTAAGGCGAATGGGCCCTGAGGTCTAGTGAGCGCGACCCTATTCACCCGAAACGGCTAGCGACGTCAGTTCATTTAGAATCTACAGTTCATCGAGATCAGTTCGCGATATAATGCTCTAGCTACGGCTCAATCCTATCGATTAGTCAGTGCACAGCCGCGCTAGTGAACCCCTCAGAATCGAACCGAGACAGGCGTCGGAAGGGCCGGCTAGCGAGGCAATACCTCACAAGCAATCGGGCTCGCAAGGCCCTGCCAAGCCGTCCCGAGTACCAATAGCAAGGCGCCCGCTAGCTATTGTTCGCTCGATAGCTGCTAGCCACACGTTGGAATAAAGATATTACCTAGGTACGCATAGTGGCCTGACGTCATATGCTACCGACCCTAGCTACCGACGGATGTAGCTAGGTACCATAGCTCGCGAGAGCACCGTCCACATGGACACCCATCCGGGATAACTAGATAGGCCTCTGATTGGCCTAGCGAACCCTCAACCCAGGTTATAGGGTAGCTAGCGGAGGTCCGACAAACCGATAATCCGATATTTTACTATTTGTAATCTAGTTAGTCTCACAATGTATAAATACCCCTCGCTAGCGAGCGCGTTGAGCAAGCAATCTTGCCAGCTCGTCTAGTGATAGATCATATATAAGTGATTTATTAAGTGACTTGTCTAGTGTGAACTAAGATTTAGCTTCAGTCAATAGAGACCTCAGATTAAGGAAGTGAGATTAGATTAACGAGAATTCCTATAGATTGGATATAGCGAGTTGATCGACGAACAATCGCTAGCGTTCTCATTGCATCTTGTATCAAGAGGGTACAAGTCGGTACGTTCACTAGATCGGGAGGGTATAACCACAGTGCAGCTAGCTACTGGCCTGTTAATTATCCTCGCGAATCCTTTATCTTGGTATCTGTAGTGACGTAGCCGTCATTTAGGATTCGAAGTTATATTTCAATTAAGCAACCTTGTCCGTCGTCGTCTAGCGACCACCCCATTAGTGAGCACCCACTCGCTAGCTACCAAAACCACTAGTGAGACATCTCGCTAGCTAATACCACCCTCCACCCCTATCTACCTATTTGATTATCTCCCCTTCGAAACTCGTTCGCGAGCACTAGCAGTTAGTAGTGGTGAACTTAGTGACCCATTGCGACTTATAGTGATTTTGTATTGATTTCACTTCTACTACCTAACTAGCACATTACCGCAAAGTTTGCAAAGGTGATTAACGCCTCGGATTTGTGGTGAAGAAACGCTACAATCGCATGGCCGGTATATTCATCAACGAAGGTTATTACCCACTTGTACTTGTGGTACGAAAGGGTAGGAAATTCCATGAAATCTGAGTGTACGACCTCAAGATAACGTTTCACGGTTGATTTGACTGGCGGAAAGTGTTTCTGGTGCTGCTTACCAAGAGCGCACCCTTCACAAACATTGGTACCCCTGGGAGTAAAAGGTGCAACGCCATGGGTATGTTCTTGGACTTTTTGGAGGACGTCGTGAGATGGGTGTCCGAGTCGACGGTGCCAGAGATCATAAGTCGAGGCATCTAAAGTTACGGACATGCCATAAGTGCGATTATTCATGACGCACGAATGGACATAATGGATAGTTGCGCCTACTTGTCGCGGTACTGCTTCCATGTATCCGTTGCCTCGAGGCATAAAGAGGGTCGTCCTTCTTTGATTGGCTTCTACTTTCAAGCCTTTGGCTAAGAATGTGCCAAGCGAAAGGAGCCGTGATACAAACTTGGGAACATAGTAGACTGGCCAAATACGGCTTATCTGTTGACAAAGCAGCATAAGCGCCAGTCATGCTCTCGTCACATGTCACATCACGTGACAGCATAAGCGCCGTCACGGGCGCTCAGACCGGATCATTGACTCTGATCATACGTTGATCATCGAAGCATTGATCACACGAGGCTGTGCGGAGTGATACCAGCACGCTTCCATTATGCTATCTATTTTTATCTCAATAGAATAGCTGACAGTTCTCCGATTGCATTCATCTGCATCCGTCGATGTGCTTGTCAGCGTAGTATGCGTAGTGTAGTTACCCTGCACCCTCTATGGTATATAAGGACTCTTAGATAGCCCAATTATGATAACTTTCTCTGCTCCTTCACTCGCTCTCACAAAGCTCAAACCACTCTAAGTTTCAAGCTAACCACCGTCTCAATTAGCAAGGCAAGTGTTTTACCTATCGTACACTATCCTGCGTGCTCGTCGTACGCTTTGCTTTCAACATTATCTTCTTTTTCCCATTCACATGATGCTGCACGATGACTGTGCCTCAACCTTTAATAGGGAGCCTTTTGGATGCAGTGGTTACAAATCCATATTCGACCGATTGGTCTAACTGCGTAAAGTCGTCTAAATATGGCGTGAAGTGCCGTGAGGCACCAGAATCCAACAGCCATAGAGCATCCGTCCCGTTTCCATAGGATGCTTCCATTGCAGTGCAGTCTGTGCACAATGCAATCTCACATTTCACACTTTCAGGGACTTCACTCGACGCAGGGGAAACATTATCATGTTCGGCCATCAAGGCCAGCGGAGGAGTACATGCATCATATTCTACATAGTTCATAAAGTCCGAAATCTCCAATATCACACTCTGGTGCTCTAGCTGCACATGGGCGGAGGAGAAGGCGTGCGTTCGCCCAGACTGAGAACATATGTTAGAAGAGCTACCTGATTGGGAAATGGGTGGTACGTACGTGTAAGAGTCGCTCCCATATGGAGTACCCAGCGAGACAGCGTCATCATCCAACTCCATTGGAGTGATGAAGGGCGATGGAGGACAAGGGGACGTCAACTGCCAGAAGGCAGTGTCGAACCCATCTTGGGGAGGCGAGGTGTCTCTCTCGAGCCTCTGTCCCATCCTCTTCACATAGCGCTTGACAGCACAACACTTGGCCTGCTGATAGGCCGTTTTTCCTCGCAGATGCCCTTCAGGCGGCATCTCCCATGTAGAGTCGGTTGCGGCAAACGCGGCCGGAGAGGATTCGGCCTCACTCATTCGAGCGAGGAGGGTACGAGTCGAAGGGGGAGCGGAGTGTTCGGCAATCATGGCGAAGGCCGAAGAAGATACAGTCGCGGCATTCGCGACCGGAGCGATGGAGCTATGTCCCGGCTGGACAAAAGGGTCGGCACCTGATGGTGCGCCCGGGCCGGTAGCTGCTGCTGCAGCGATCGCTGCCTTCTTCTTCCTTCCGCTGCGGCGGCCACGCTTCTTCTGATCTTCATTTTGACCAGACTGGTTATTCTGGGGTGGCAGCTGCTGGTTCTGCTGCTGCTGGGGCTGCGCTGGAGGGCGCGGATTATTGTTCCCCTGCTGCTGCGAACGCTGCTGCCCTTGCTGTTGGCGGCCTCCTCCAGAATTATTGTTATTACCGCCTCATTGGCGGTTCCAGTTGGGGTTTTGTCTGTGATTACGGACCCCTGAGAAACGGGCAGCGTTGGCGTGCGCTTGTTGCGCATTGTCATATGCCTGTCGGACGGCGACGGTGACAATCCCTACATTTAGGGAGAGGACATTTTGGGAGTACTCAAAGGTTAATCACTGCTTAACATGATCCCAAGCAGGTGGGATCTGCTGGATAAGCCAACACGCTTGAACGGCTTTGTCAATGTCAAGATTGTTTGCAGATAGCGCGTTGATCTTGTTGACCCATGCGGTGATCTCCGTTGTGGGATCAGCCGTGCCGGAGAACTGGAAGTCCTGCAGCCAAGCGATGTTCTGGAAGACGGAGGTGACTGTAAAGCCACCAAAGCGATTCCTGAGTGATTCCCATAGTTCTCGACTCGTGTCATAGGAGTGTCTTCTGATCTCCTTCCCAAGTTGCTGTGTGATTGCCGAAATGGCATTTCGATCAACCATGTCCCACTCATTTTGAGCGGCGATCTGTGCTTGGGTAAGCGCAGCACCAGCTGGGCGAGCGACGTTGCCGTCGGCATCAAGCACAGCAGGACGGGGATCGGGTTGGCGCATAATGGTGCCGCGCATCACAGCACCCAGGGTGACCATGCCAAGGTTGGGGCAGGTCATGGTGAAACGGTCGAGGTATCCTCCAACGTCGTACTGCCACTCGTCATAGTCGATGGCGCCATTGAGAATGGGGAGGTTGGCGATGACGGTTGAGGCCATTGTGATCTGCATAAAGCAAGGTTCGTAAGCGTCAAGTTGTGAGCGAATGAACGCTTCCAACGAGCTATGAACCGCTGGTGTCGTATGACCAAGGGTAAGTGAATTGGGGACAGGTGAACTTGTCTGATCCGAGCCCGAAGGACGATCATCACCATGTCAACAAGGCTATTCGGTGTACCCTTGACGTGTGGGAGTCGCAGAGCAGTGTGTGCCAAAGGCAAGACACGCTCATGCGGGTTCACATATCGTACAGGCTAACCGGGGCCCATAACCTGTTGAAAGCAAAGCGTACGACAAGCACGCATGGTAGTGTACGATAGGGAAACTACTTGCCTTGCTAAGTGAGACGGTGGTGAGCTGGAAACTTGCTTATGTAGGGCTTGTTAGAGTGAGTGAGAAAAGGCAGAAAGTTATCATAATTGGGCTATCTAAGAGTCCTTATATACCATAGAGGGTGCAGGGTAACTACACTATGCATACTACGCTGACAAGCACATCGACGGATGCAGATGAATGCAATCGGAGAACTGTCAGCTATTCTATTGAACTAATAATAGATAGCATAATGGAAGCGTGCTGGTATCATTCCGCACAGCCTCGTGTGATCAATGCTTTGATTGTCAACGTATGGCAAGAGCAATGATCCGGTTCGAGCGCCCGTGACGGCGCTTATGCTGTCACGTGGTGTGACATGTGACGAGAGCATGACTAGTGCTAATGCTGCTTTGTCAACACAGACTGGCCAACATTCTTCTGCATCTCAACATCATCACTGGAAAGTTCTGTGATGGTCCACGACTCCAGATCGAAGTGTCTAGTTTCTATGGTACGGAAATATTCATGAGTTATGGGGAAGGATTCAGGCAGCAGACCCACTCACTCGTTGGTCACTTCTCCTTTTTTTAAATTCCTGAGTGCAGCTAGATGCACTTTACGTGCCTCAGATGCTTCAACTGATGACATAATATGGAGTGGACTGAGGGTGCAACCTGCACTAAACCACATAATCACAGTATTTCTGATCGGACATGTCTCTGGCACGAAAAACATCCTTTGCTTCGGACCAGACCTGTTGCGGCACAGAAAGCTGGACCTTCAACACCTGCTACTGATAGAACTAGGATTGGAGGAAGAAGGAAATGTTGACAAAGCAGCATAAGCGCCAGTCATGCTCTCGTCACATGTCACATCACGTGACAGCATAAGCGCCGTCACGGGCGCTCAGACCGGATCATTGACTCTGATCATACGTTGATCATCGAAGCATTGATCACACGAGGCTGTGCGGAGTGATACCAGCACGCTTCCATTATGCTATCTATTTTTATCTCAATAGAATAGCTGACAGTTCTCCGATTGCATTCATCTGCATCCGTCGATGTGCTTGTCAGCGTAGTATGTGTAGTGTAGTTACCCTGCACCCTCTATGGTATATAAGGACTACTTAGATAGCCAATTATGATAACTTTCTCTGCTCTTCTACTCGCTCTCACCAGCTCAAACAACACTCTAAGTTTCAAGCTAACCACCGTCTCAAATAGCAAGGCAAGTGTTTTACCTATCGTACACTACCATGCGTGCTCGTCGTACGCTTTGCTTTCAACAGGAAATGTTATGTGCATGGCATAGGGCATCTCTCCAAATCCTCGATGTTCCTCAATACAGTCGCACCTTTGTGAACACACATAGGTAAGTCATGCCGCCCAGAAACAGATAGTCATGGAGAGTTTCCGTGTGACATGATATGGTGCATTTGACTGCAGACCTGCTGATTATGTTGTGTTTATGTGGCTCTGCTGTAGAAATTTCTCTATAATTGTACACATAGGTACATATACTATTTGGTTCTACTCTGTGTTGCCGTATGAAATGCCGCATAGACCACGGCAAGTCAACATTGGCAGACAGGCAAGCTTCCATCTACGATTTGGGGTTTCTTCCATTAATTATAAACTCTCCAGGCTGCTCGAGGTTTGGTTGACTCTCAATCTGTTAGGTGCATGCTTGATCATAAATTTAGTTGACAGGTACCATCGAGAAGAAGTAAGTTGGGAGAACCAATAAGTCCTGGATAAACTAAAGGTCGAGCGCGAGTGTGGTATCACAGGTATGCTTCCTGATTCCCCTCATTCATTAAAATGTATTGGTTACATGTACTCAGCGTCACGACGTTTCGTGGACAACTCTTTTATTTCGTACCTATTGGTTACACATACTACGTAGGTATAATGAGTATCACTTTTCTGAGAACATTGGTATCCTTTGCTCACCTCAGCGTCACGACGTTTCATGGACAACTGAGGTTCAGCCACCCAATCATTGGTTTAAATACGATCGGGTTGTGGATCTACTGACAACTGTACAGTTCACCTCGGCTGTAGGGAACGGCACAGTCGTCTGGTCGCAGTGAGTCCGCTTTTGTGTTCTGTTTGAAATACATAACTGAAAAGGAAATGGAACATACTAATAAGGGAAGAACTTGCTTCCCCCCATGTCGCGCCTATCCCAACAAAATGCAGTGCTGACTGGAAGCAAGTGAAGGCCCAGACCGCTAGGTATGGTCATTTTCTATACCATTGGTTCTTATTGTCAGACATTACAGTATAGTATGCTTTACACTCATGGCGGTCAACAGCACCTCCTCAACTCAATTGATACCCAGCAAGCCATTTTGCCGCTACTTCTGCAAGAGCTCGCAAAAACTTCTTCTCGTAGGGGCACGTGGATTTTGCTTGGGAAGTTTTGCGGTCATTGGTGGCTTGTCAAGCTGCCCTATTACTGGTGCGTCAGGCAACCCTACTTGGAAGTACTTGACCGACAATATTACTCTTCCATAGGTGGATGCCAGCCAAGGTGTTCAAGCGAATAGTCACTTTCTGTCTTCCACAGTGCAAAGGAAAGGGGTCTCAAAATCATACCAATTTTGAACAAGGTTTGTTCATACCCCTGTTGGCCTGGCTTTCATTAATGTCATAAATACAGATAGACATTCCTGTTGCTCAACCTGAACAAATAGCTGCCCAAATTGAGTTGATTTTCAGAATAGACCCAGCAGGAATTATCAATATTTCTGCCAAGATGGGTCTAGGAGTAGATGCAGTTCTCCAAGCTATTATTGAACACATTCCACCACCAGAGGGTTCAGCAAATGAGCCACTAAAGGCCTTCATGTTTGATTCACTGTATGACAAGTACTGAGGAGTCATCTCACTGATCAATTTGCAACACGGTGTACTGAAGAAAGGTTAGGGGTTCTCATTCTGGACCACCATTTGTGTTGTGCTAAGGCCAATATAGGTGACAAGATAGCTTTGTGCCATACATGAAAGAAATATGACATCATGGAAATTGATATCATGTACCCAGAAGAGACTCAGGTCCATGCTTTCTATCCTGGCCAGGTTGGATACATTGCCTGCAACACAAAACAATCATCAGAAGGTATTTTTCCATTCAATTTCTTGCAGACATCCACTCACCAATTCCTACAGCACATATTGGTGATATCCTCATCAAGTCGGTGTGCCTGTGGACCCAATGCCCAGTTTCAAACCAATGAAAGCCATGGTGATTGATGTCCCTCTGTTTGTGACTGCCTGTGCTGAAATCTGAAACCCTAGGCCTATGCCAGCATATTCCCAATTGACAACAATGATTTTCCAAAATTAGAGGAGTCAATCAATTGTGTAGGTGCCTTGCAACAACGCTTGAAACAATATCTCACCACCTTCATCAGTTGATGCCAATGGATAGAAGTGTGACAGTTCAGAGAAAATCTTCAACAGCTTTAGGATAAGGGTGTTGTCTTGGGTTCCTGGGTACACTTTACATGGACATATTCCAACAGCGATTGGAGGATGAGTATGATGCCAACATCATAATCACTGCTCTTACTGTGCCCCACAAAGGTAAATCAATATGAAAACATGCCCTAGGGGTCTACTGAATCTCTTTGTGGTAGTTATCTACTGGCGGAATAATAAAGAGGTCTATGTCAGCAACCCAACTGACTTTCCCAATGTCAATGATTCGATGCTTTGTGTCAAAGAGGTACAGGAACCCATTGTGAAAGCTTCTATCATCGTACCCAAAGGTTTGTTCTCAGTCCTCCGGCCATAAAAAGCAAGTCTCACACATGCATGCACACTTCATAGATCACTTTGGCAAAGTGTTAGACCTCTGCTACTCACGCAGAGGTGAGGATGTGGACCACAAGTACCTCAATTCTGGAACCGCCTCATCCTCACAGGTGATGCTCACATGTACCCTTCCTCTGAGCAAGATTGTATCAGACTTCTTTGATCAATTGAAAAGCTGGAGTTCAGGTTTTGCTAGTTTTGAGTGCATCGAGATTGTTTCTACTCTGATTGCCTGTTGCTCACAACCCCTTGCCCAGCTACAAAAATGCAGGCTATAAAAAGAGTGACCTTGCCAAGATGGTTTTCCTGTTGAATGGAAAATCAGTCAATGCACTGGCACTCATTGTTCACAAGTCAGCTCAGGAGATGATTGGAAGGCAGTGGGTCAAAAAGCTTCGTAAGTTACTTACTTGTTCATCGTTTTTTTTTCACTGACATGTCTATAGATAAAGTCATTCCTTGACAACTATTCGAGGTTCCTATCCAGGCAGCCGTCGGTGTTATGGCTGAAACAATTTCAATTGTGAATCCATTACAGGAACTAGGAATATCACTAGTTAGGATGTTAGTAACATCAGGGAACCCTCACTAGGAGTGATATGGTACCTAGCTATGAACCTCACTAGAGAGACCAGTCATTAGTACCCTTTACTGGAAAAGCGTATGGTATCGAGGAGCAATACTATTAGCTTTGGACAAACATACCCTTAGCTACAAGTCTATCTAGCAAGCAGAGCCTCGCTAGCATGTCAAGTGTCTCGCTACGACTATCAATAGTGCCCCAGATCAGTAGATCAACAGACCACTAAGGCAAGTGGGCCCTGAGGTCTAGCGATGCAACCCTATTCACCCAAAACGGTTAGTGACATCAGTTTATCTAGAATAAAACAACTCTTCAAGATCAGTTCAAGACATAGTACTCTAGCTACGGCTCAAACTCAGTGATTAGTCAGTGCGCAGCTGCACTAGTTAACCCTCCAGAATTGAACTGAGACACACGTTGGAAGGGCCAGTTAGCAAGGAGATATCTTGTGAGCCTGATAGTTCGCGAGGTACCATAAAGCTGCCCCGAGTGCCAATGGCAAGGAGCCAGCTAGTTATCAATCACTCAATAACTGATGACCATACAATGGAATAAAGATAATACCTAGGTATGCATGTTGGCTTGACGTCATATGCTACCAACCCTAGCTACCAATGGAAGTAGCTAGGTACTATAGCTTGCGAGAGCACTGTCCATACGGACACCCATCAGGGATAATTAAGTAGGCTTCCAATTGGCCTAGTGAACCCTTAGCCCAGGTTATAGGGTAGCTAGTGGAGGTCCGACAAACTGATAATCCGATATTTTACTATCTCTTTATTTGTAATCTAGTTAGTCTTGCGATGTATAAATACCCCTCACTAGCAAGCGTGTTGGACAAGCAATCTTGCCAGCTCATCTAGTGATAGATTATATATAAGTGATTTATTAAGTGACCTGTCTAGTGTGAATTAAGATTTAGCTTCAGTCAATAGAGACCTCAGATTAAGGAAGTGAGATTAGATTAACGAGAATTCCTATAAATTGGATATAGTGAGTTGATCGACAAACGATCACTAGCATTCTCATTGCATCTTGTATCAAGAGGGTACAAGTCAGTACGTTCACTAGATCAGGAGGGTAATACCACAGTGCAGCTAGCTACTGGCCTGTTAACTATCCTCGCGAATCCTTTATCTTGGTATCTGTAGTGACATAGCTGTTGACAAAGCAGCATAAAGTGCTAGTCATGCTCTCGTCACATGTCACATCACGTGACAGATAAGCGCCGTCACGGGCGCTCGGACCGGATCATTGCTCTTGCCATACGTTGACAATCAAAGCATTGATCACACGAGGCTGTGCAGAATGATACCAGCACGCTTCCATTATGCTATCTATTAATATCTCAATAGAATAGCTGACAGTTCTCCAATTGCATTCATCTGCATCCGTCAATGTGCTTGTCAGTGTAGTATGCATAGTGTAGTTACCCTGCACCCTCTATGGTATATAAGGACTCTTAGATAGCCCAATTATGATAACTTTCTCTGCTCTTCTTACTCGCTCTCACAAGCTCAAACAACCCAAGCAAGCTTTCACCAGTTTCTATATTAGCAAGGCAAGTGTTTCCCTATCGTACACTACTATGTGTGCTCGTCGTACACTTTACTTTCAACAATAGCCGTCATTTAGGATTTGAAGTTATATTTCAATTAAACAACCTTGTCCGTTGTCATCTAGCGACCACCCTGTTAGTGAGCCCCCACTTGCTAGCTACCGAAACCACTAGTGAGACATCTCACTAGCTACTACCACCCTCCACCCCTATCTACCTATTTGACTATCTCCCCTTCAAAACTTGTTTGCAAGCACTAGGAGTTAGTAGTGGTGAACTTAGTGACCCATTGCGACTCATAGTGATTTTTGTATTGATTTCACTCCTACTACCTAGCTAGCACATTATCAGGAAGAAGGTAATTGCCTGAGAAACCTTGAAAGCACTCTGAGCAGATGTTACAGCTGGTCTTTATGGTGGCCACTTTGAACATAAGCTGAAACATTTGGAAAATCAGAAGGAAGGAAAGCGTCTGATGAAGAAGCTGGGGAAGGTGGAGCTACCACAAGAGGCATTCTTCAACATCCTTAGAAAGTAACACATCTATATGCACCTTGATATTTGGGATGTGCAGCATGCATACTAATAACATTTTGGGTTAGGTTATATGCAGTTAATCATAAATAATTTAGTGTCTTTGTCGAATGCCTCTTAGTACTTATTTCCTCACACAGTAGCTCTCTGCCTCTTCACTGACACCACCAGCAGCGACCCCCAAGTCTCCTCATAAAATTGCAGTATAACACATCTGTATCACTGCATATCCCTATGTCGTCCCTACAACATTAGAATCCATTATTGGAGAGGGCCACTCTTCTTGTCGCAATGTTTCTTCTCTCCCAAGCTTATTTGAAGACAGCATAATACTGCATGATACCATGAGCACTCAGAGGTTGGATTCAGAGTAGGCTGTCATTGAAAGGTTCGAAGGTATGCTATGCACACTGTTTTCTAGGCCCAGACACGCCGCCCAGGACCAGAATCGGCCAAAGCTTGACCTTGATTCTATGGATTCTCAACTAGATACCCCAAAAGTCTACTATTACTAAGGGTGAGAATGATGCCCTCGCAGACCTGTGCTTCAACCTGTGCATCCTATTCCAAGTCATCTGGTCGTACGCACAAATTAGACACTCACGTCTACCTCCTTCAAACTAATACAACCCAGCTCTCAAACCGAGTGAAATCAACTAGAAATTTTCACCTGCCCGCCGAGCACATACTCTGCACCCATGTAGATGATACACTCCAATCTGAATTTAGTGTAGACCGTGGCAGTCGCTACACCATGTTGTCCGACCCTGGTTTCAGCGATTATATGGGTCTTGCCCAGACGACGCGCAAGAAGGGCTAAAAATAGGCTTGAGTGATAACTGATCACACTCACTGCCAGACAGTCCAGCCGACTTTATTGATGGGGCCCTTCCCAGATTTGGAGAATGTGCCTGACCCGCGGACTGACCACGACCAAGTTGGATGAGAATGACAATACGCATGACGGCATACACCCTTTACCTCAGAAGTAACGCGACCACCTCACATTGCTCTATGTGACTATAAACAAACTTCTGACGACTTCCAAGACCCCTCAGCAAATCACAGCCTGGCATATCCGTGTCGACACGTGTCTCACTACGCTGCCCGTACAACGTCAGGAAAACTAACCTTCTTGTCGCGACATTTCCTCTCCATCCAGCTTACTTGAAGAGGACGTCATACTGCACGATACCATGGATACTTACTCGAATTATGTTTCGAATGGGCTTTCTGCGGGGCAATAAAACGGGTTATTGGTATTCAAAGGTTCAAAGGTACGCATATTGCCATTTAGCGCTGTGGATGCACCATTTTCTAGGCCCAGACACTTACAGCTCAGGACCAGAATCAGCCGAAGCTTGGCCCCGATCCTATGGATCTCCTCCCAGAAATTACACTGAGAAATGTTCTGTGCTCAGGTATTTGCACCCTCTCCCAAAGCATTCAATTGTGCGTACAAATTGAACAAGACACTGGCGCCTTCACAAATCTGGTGACCCAGGAGAGCTCTCAAATACTCCAGCAGGGTAAGGTCGATGTTTTGTTGCCGACATCAAAAACCGAGGTATGGTCCCTCATTTCCACCTCCAATCTAGTACAACTAGCTAAAATTGAGTCAAATTAGCTCAAAAATCTCACCTGCCCATCGGGTACATTCGTTGTCTCTACCTGTGTCCTACAGAACACGTCTGGCGTGCTCTCCCAATGTGGTCCCCGCTGGACTGTGACGTTGGACGTATATACAACCCACACCGTCCTGCCTGTTCACCATAGACATTGCCACCACCATCGTCACTAAAATTCCTCTACGATCGGTTGGACATTTGCCCGCGCTCGGGGCCCATCAGGGTTGATTTTGCATGCTACATGACGAACATTTGGCTGCCAGAGAATGGAATATTGTCGGAGAAGGCGGGCATTCTGGATCTGGAACCGGTATCTAGTTCAATACTACCGAGTGTACCGCACCAGAGTCCGACTAATGATATCATTTCCTTTGTGCGTGCCCACATAATAACCAAGACCAACTGGTCCATAAATTGCTATCACATAATTGTCTAAATGGCCTCCATTGCGCGGCTCTAGTTTCCCCAAGCGTGCAACAAGTCTATCCTTTGTTGACACCAAGGTGATGCTGTCATGGAATCAGTATTCGATTTTGGAGACTGAGGTATGTACCATCTCTAATCGAGCGCTCCGTTCAACGAGGTTGATCACCGGTCATCTGATTAGCACAAAGCTGTTAACTTCCTGGGACAAAAGATGATCAACGAGCGCTTCGGTGCTGTGTAACATTCTCACCACCTTACCATGGACATAATCATCGACCTGCTGGTCGACACTTTCGCCAATCATATCGGGCGCTTCATACGCCGCAACGATCCTTCTCATCAAGACAGTCAGCAAATTCCCCAGAACCCCAATCAGCCAACAGAACTAGGTGGGCTGCAGACGTAGTCGCTACTGCCATCGACTAAATGATAGCGGTATCTAGGTTCACAGGGACCAAACAGGGCACTCCATTCGCCGGGGTTCTTTGACCACGCAAGTAATTTCACAATGGAGAATCCAACCATGATCGAGATCGAGAATTTGAACACATTTTCTTTGGGAAAACCAGGTATGTCCCCTGTCGGTACCTTTTGGACCCGTTAACTCAAACACAATGCAGTGCTGGAGCATCTTTCACCGTATACTGAACCTGGTGCTGCAATGGACTCTTCTGCACGAGACCCGCCCCCCAAGTGCCATCCAGGAACCCGCGTCAAGATTGGGACCAAGCTTCAGGCCTGGCTGAACAACGCCAAACGACGGTGGAACATAGTGTGGCTCCACGGTCCAGCTGGCACTGGGAAATCTGCCGTCGCCCAGACATTTGCGGAACACTGCTACGAGGAGGGTCGCTTGGGTGCCGCCTTCTTCTTTTCAAGACCAAACGAACGGAACAAACCCGAGACTGTCATCCCCACGCTTGCATACCAACTCGCTTCCCACTGCCGCGCTTTCAATGTTGCTCTATCTAAGCAACTTGCCGATGACCCCCAGTGGATGACAAAGTCGCTGCGTGTACAGCTCAAGAATCTCATCATCGAACCTTTTTTGACGTTGCAAAGGGATGAGAGCAAGCGCATCGAGGAGCCCTTCATAATCATTCTCGATGGTCTTGACGAATGCAAAGGAGAGCGTTCCCAGGCCAAATTCATCAGAATGATCAATGACGCCGCCCAGTCAAAGGATCTGCCCTTGCTCTGGCTGATCTGCAGTCGACCGGAAGCGCACCTTCAGTATTCATTCTCGATGGTTGTGTATTGCAGGCGCGAGGAACTCCTCCTTGACCAAGAATGCAGAGACGATGTAAATCGTTATCTACGTGACAAGTTGGCGAAGATCAAGGTCAAATATGCAGACATTGTACCCCCATCGTGGCCACCTGAGGACCAGTTCTCCGAGCTTTCGTGGTTCAGCTCTGGTCTGTTCATCTTGGCATCCACTGGTATCAAGTACATCGGTGATGACACATACGCGAACCCAGTCAAACAATTGAAGAAGCTGTTGTCGATCTTGAAACGTGCTGAAGCCATCGGGGCCAGTAACCCCCTGGCGAATCTGGACGTCCTCTACAACCAGATCCTCACCGATGTACCCGAAGAATATTCCTCCGCAATATGGCTTGTTCTAGCTTACTCCACCCATATCCCCAAGCCCCCTGATTTGCATAACATGCCCGTACAAGTGGTTTGTAATTTTTTGCGCCTTGAACAAAGCGATTTCTACAGTGCTTTGCGGAAGCTCCATTCCGTCGTC
>QFDT01001197.1:0-25696 GCA_003315915.1 Macrolepiota dolichaula
AGCAGACACAACTCTTTTCACCCTTACCCAGCATTGTGACAGGATGATCGGGCGCCGCATTTGTCCAAATAACGAGGTTATTCTTGAGGTCACCCTTCCAACTCGGCCTATCAGATTCGTTCGTGAGCTCGTAATCAGTGGATATTTCTCCTTTGGTATTCACAATTCTTGCCTGTATTAAAGCGCTTATTGAGGAGAGGTTATCAACTTGAAACTTGTACTCACAGATTGGAAGACCTGCTCAAACGCCAGAGCAATGTCCACACGATGAACTGTTTCCCATGTCACCCGAAGACTAGTACCACGTTCCTCGTACCGCCGGATTGTTGGTACCAAGTCGAATCTGATGTTATCAAAGTTGACCGATCGTAGTGGGACTTCCTTAAGGACACCCCAGTGTTCCAATTTTGCCGCGAATACCTGCAAGTGACTGAGCAATCACCCTTTGCGAAAAAGATGAGATCAGCGAACCGATTTTGAAAACATCAGCAGGTTGAGCGCATTTATGTGGCTAGCGACCTCTCCGAAATCCAGGTCCACAAAGAAGGCGGCAAGTCCGGAGAATTCATTCTGGACAGACTCATTCACAAACTCCCCCGAAACACTCATGAGAGACTCAAGCGACCAGCCAAATATCCAGCGTTGAACGCACAGTCGACGACCTTCGTTTTCTATTGGCCATGATAGACGGACCCTGGTTACGTCAATATTAGACATTTCTACAGGTGCCTTTAGTGAGTAATTCGACTAATCGGGGGCCGCAATAGACTGACCAATACTGTGCGACTCGAGTAAAATGTGCACCCACCGAAGGAGAAGAAGGTGTATAACTTGTGGTGCTAAGACATAAAATTGGCCAGATCGGGCACGCGAGACGAGAAAATGGTCAAATGACGCATGAAATGTTTGTATGTTATGTTCAAATGCGTTATCCGGTGAAGGGATTCTGAGAACAGAATGGAGGCTTCGAAGTGCGCCGTATGCAGGTCCCTGGGCAACCCCGAGCCGATTGCACGACATAACCAAGTTCTCGGTATACAAATTGGCGGTGTACAATACCAACAACCTCAAGGTGGTTGGTAACACCTCTTGAGGAACTTCTGAAAGAATACCAGTGTAAAGCTTGTCGAGGGCTTCAAGGGGGTTGTATCCTCCGTCGGACAATGACGTAGATTGAATCACCTTGAGGACTGTTCTAAGCCGAGATTCAGGGTCCGCGTATTTTGTGTTCCCAATGAAACGAATGAGGGTAAACGGGAATATGAACAAACCAGATGATCGAGTGGCTATGATGGAAAAATCCGCCTCGGATGGCCACTGTTCTGAAGAAGGAATGGATTGTTTATGTCTCTTTCGAATGTTGGCAAAGCTGTCGCGCAAGTACTTTTCGACATCAAGTCGACCCTGATCCGAGTCAGCAGACACCTGCACTTCTTGGTAGCCAAATCGCAGCTCTTCCGAGAATGCATGTGTGATATGGGGCTCCCGACGACTCGCGATCAACCAGATGAGAGGAGATGTAGGATATTTGAGAGAGAACGTGCCGATGAGGAGAATGATTTCGCGCTGCGCCTCTTCATCCCTGCATTCATCCAGACCGTCAAGTAGTATCAATACTGTGTCATTACGCCCGGCCAGTAACCGCTCGATAGCAAAAGGGCGGACAATGAATGTGTCGAACTGCTCTGCCATAGACTTTTCCACAAGCTGGGGATCGCCCGCGAGCAATCGGACAACGTATTGGCGATATTTGGGATACCTGACAGCAAGCCGATATGTGATTGTGATGAAGATACGTCTAGGGTCGTCGCGGCTGTTCGGCCGTGAGAAGAACAGAGTAGCGCCTAGGATGGATGTAGCAGGTTTCGATTCAGCCTCAGCGACGGACTGGAGGATGGCCGACTTGCCGACGCCGGCAGGGCCATGAAGCCATAGGATCTTGTGCTTGCGGACAAGATTGTGCATCCATAGCCGGATGCTGTAGGATATATCGCGTCTTGTACCTGGATGGCAACTCAAACAGTGACCAGCTGAGTTGAATTCGGCTCCAACAATGACATGTTTCGAGAGCCATTTCATTGCTACACTCATAAGCAAATGCTGGCCCTGTGTTGATGAAACGACCCACACTGTCTCTCGTTTGAATCATTTCCATCTATCATCACAGCGTTGTTGATCACAACGTTTTGGGCATTGGCAAAGGCTTCTCCCGAAAAACCTGGACCATCCATCATAATAATATTAGGTCCTCCAGCGAGATGACTTGGACTACCAGAGGCATTGCCATAGGATCCTGCGGGAGCATCTGGGCCGCTCGGTGCGTCATTGAGGGGGTTGGTAGGGCGAACTGAGTCACCCGGTGCGTGATCGGGGGACCTAGCTGGTGGACCGGAATCTGCACTTGTCCCGCTGCGGAGTCCAGCGAGGGGTTTTCGGTGGCTGATCAGTCCATAATTCTGGTTCAACCAACGCAAACGCAAACCGACCTCAAGTTCCTGTCTCTGCTGTCATGTCTAAGAATCTCCTTTTTTCTTCTCTTCCTTGATATATAGGTTTTGAATAACGAGAGCATGGCAGGTGTCGAGGGAAAAGAGACCACGAAGTCCCAGCTTAAGCTTCGTAGTCAGTACATTGGCTGATCATTCACACGTCGTAACAGCTGATCTGTTGAGCACCTGAGGAAAGATACACAGATTATTCGAGTTCATGACAAACCGGTCTAAAATATGCATTTAGTATCCCGAATTCATGCATATTTCGCTTGATTTAAGGTCATGTCGATTGTATACCATAGCAAAGTCCTTGTGGACTATGGTTCTTGTTCAGCAGCGTGTCATCCAAATATAGTTGATGATTGCATAACCCATTTGAACTCCGACATAGCACCCTGACCCTAGTCTTCAGAGCAGCTTGAGAAGTTCCCGTAAATTTATCTTGTCTTGTAGGTCAAAAAACCGGAAAATGCATCTAATATGCGTAATAAGCTATGAGGTTGACGGGAAGGTGGAATGGTATATACAAGTGAACCCTGACCTTGGAGAATCGAGAATGGGCCGAAGGAATTGGACTAATAAAACGTCTAAATCCGCAAGCGGTGAAACGGGGGAGGAACGCGGCGCAGAGCGTGTTCTCAGACCGATTGCCTATGTCGGGGTTTGACAAAACTCAGGGTGGGTTTTAAGAAAGCGAAGGCGGGGACGAAGACCTGTGCGCGTTCTCGAGTTTTGATCGCCACCTTGAGGGTGGCAGCGTCGTAGTGGAAAAAGGGGTCGTCTCCTAGAAAGTCAGGAGTACGATGAAGCGGTATATAAAAGAGGGGTCCCACCTGGTGTTCGTCTGTCGTGTTGTCGAACGCAGTTCGAGGTTGTCAGCTTTAGTGTCTAAGTCAAAACGCCGCGCACGCACCGAAATTATCATTCGTTACACCTCCCTGTACCTCAACCTCTCCGATGATTAACCAATCGATCCAGAATTTGTATTCAATTCTGTACATTTTTCCTACGGGCGCAGTCTATTCCCTTTCCATGTTTGTCGTAACCTGTTGTCCATTTTTCTCTGTGACCCTAGCCGTTCCAAAAAAACCAAGGGGTACACACTACGACCTTGCTTTGCAGTCTCTTCACTCGCTGGAGAACGATGGTGAGGAACCTGAAGCACCTCATTCCACAAATCAATATCCACACATTCGTAGATCGGTCTCCCTCCACAAATGGTTTGGTTTGGTTTTCTACAGATAACGTGTTCTTGTTACAACGTATTTGATGGCTTCATTCCTTGCCTAATCGGCTGACTCGAGTAGCTGGGTTATCTGGAATTTGGGCGATTTCTCAAGTGGCTATATGAACTAGTGAGCTAGGTAAGTCATGGATCTGAGCTATATACTAATTTGGTGGTGGATGGAATATAGGGAAGTATCCTCAATTCCGTCGTCCACAAACCCCTACCATATCAAATTGATACGAATGAAGTCATTAACGAACTCCCCTCGCGATTATATTACTCCGTTTATTTCTGTTGTTCCAGCGAATCGAGGTTGAAGCTTGAAGGTTGAGATGCGATGATCAGGGAAAAGTCCGAGTGCACACGCCAAACGCATATACGAATTACAGAATTCGAGTTGCACCTATTGCTAAACTATCTCCTTGTTCATGTGCAAATATCAATTCAATAAGAATACTTATGTTGAGGCGAGGGTTTGAAGAGGACTGCACTGATAGACGTGAACGACAACACGCTGAATAGAGGCTGCCCATGGTTTGGAAGCGGTACCGCAAGGGCCGCAGTGTCACACTATCAACGCCTAGCTGAGGATTGTCACTTGAGTATTTGCAATCCATCATGGAATATGAGCCTGCTGGACCTGGCTTTCGTTTACTCTCTTTTGTGAGAGCTTGGCCAAGATCCTAATGTTTCCTGGAGAACGTAATATTATGATTCGTGAAACGTTTGGCTGCAAAACATAATATAACAAGTATGTGCCAGTCGTTTTCGGTGATGTGATTGGGGGTGTCTGGAGGGAGCAAGGCCGAGTTCATCCCAGATGGAGGCTTACATCCCAGGGTCAACCTCAATAAATAGTTCCATAGTGCGCGACCGAGATAGTCCATAGTTACGAAATACGTCGGGGAAAAGGTACACTTGTCGGGAGATAATCCTGTTCGATGTTCAATGTTGACATGAGCGGGAAGAGCCCGGATAAATATTCCATTGCCAATATCTCTCTATTTCGGGATATGCGTAGGTATTCCACATCTAATGATGAGTGTTGGATATCAAAAAGGCTTGTCCGAGGCAGGTGTCTTGTCCTCGTAGTAGTTCCCCAGCTGACCAAAAGAATGGTAAGGACATGGATAACTAGGGATGATAGGAAGGGTAAACGGACCACAGGAACCTTGACGAGGACTTCACGGCGAACAAGTGGTGTAACGGAGAGAAGCTGATAGAAGATGAGAAAATTGGATATTCCTTCATGAGGCTTTCAACACACCAATAAGGCACCGGCACCGGCACTGGCACCCCAGAAACCCAGACTAGAGAACCATCGTTTTGAAGCCTGTTGTTAGGAGGCAGACTTGTTCAGTGACATAAAATTCAACAGATGCGAAAACATACTGTCAGCGTCGCGTTCAAAGGGGTCTGAGACTTGAAGGTAAGGCGTGTCATGGTTAAAGAAGGTGCAAAGCAGAAGACTGCAGGAGGTTGTAGTTGGTAGAGCACTTGCGCGCGGACGCGGAGGCCAGCGGAAAACGCACCGGAAAATGCCGGTACCACGTGAATCCAATTCCGACACAGTGTAGATTGACTCTTGAAGATCTCATTTCCTCTCTGGGAGCATTTCTACCGAAGGGCGTAACCTGAGGATGGTTGGCTGTGGGGAAGGCAAGTTATGAATTATGGAGTATACCTGTACTTCGAGATCATCTGCACTCAGGATTCGGGCAGTCAGAGACATCTTCATCATTGGATCAGCGTACCCACGACCACCACAAGGTTGATGGGCTAGGGGATGGGCCGGTATCCTTCAGCTAAAATACCATCTGTGCCATTCCTATAGTATGTTGCTAATTATTCAATGCGAACTTTTGTTTATATTATGATAGCTTTCAAGATACCAGTTGCTGAGGCAACTACAATTAACTTTGTCTCAGCCAATCTCTCAAATAGATGTATCCTGCTTCATAGAAGTATGCGACTAATGGAATGTTTCGGTTTGGTAGATGATACAGTGGGTATTAAGACACTCAGTTGTCAGATATCAACCGTCTCATAGTCTGTACGTGTCGACATAAGATGAGTAGGTGCGTGGAGAGGAGTAAACGCACCAAGGTTGTCAATTTCGAGTGATATGTACACCTTGGAAACTTTTCCAAGCCGAAGGTTCAGTGTAAAAGGGGGTCCTGGAGTATCGATACCTGAAATAAACGGGGCGATGTACTCGTGAGGAAGGTCCGTCATATACTTCATTCGTATCCAGTTGTACATGGCAAAGGCTTGTTGTGGGCTCGTGCGGACGACGGATATAAGAGACTTGTTACGGACGCTCCCCTACGTTCCATACAATATAGAATTAGCATGCAATCCTGATACACCAGTTGCCCGACTCACTAGGGCATATAACCACCTCAGAAATCGTCCAAACTCCAAGTGATCAAGTTCTTCTTCTCGCAAGTAACAGAGGTCAAATTGCTCGAGTCGATCAATCAGGTGGGATACGAAGTCATCAGACGCTTTGTAGCAAGAACGCCATACATTATCCTTGGAAAACTTGACCAAAGCCTTGGTGGACAGCAACCCATCTTCGGGCGCGTGACTATTAGTTGTGGGTATATAGGACAATGTAAATTCCTTACCGTCGTTCTCCAACCAATGAAGGCATTTAATGGCAATGTCATAGTGCACGGCCCCAGGGATTAGACAAAAGCTTCCAGAGCGATCAGAGTCCCAGAGAAAGCTGGAGAATGACCTATGGTAAACATGGAAGGGGGGTACACCCGATACGTCCGTAGGAGGTATGTATAGAGTGGAGTAAAGGTTCTGGAGTGATTGATATACAACAGCTTTATCAAGGTCGAGGAACCTCGATATACCGTCAACGGAGAGGCCGAGGTACGACGAGGTGACGATCAGGAAGCCAAGAATACGCAATGTAGTGGGAAGCGTGTCAATAGGGACATCAGAGAGGATGTGGTGATAAAAGGTGTCGAAGAGCCGCAACGAATTGACGGGACGAAGAGCAGGGCCGTCATCGAGTTTTTTCAGACAAATGTCAAGTTGGCCGTGCGGATCGCCGTACCAGTCATCCCCGATGAATCTAAGTATAAATGACGCCAACTCGACGTCGCAAGATGTTGCGACGGCTATCCGAAGAAAATGGGATTCAGGTGGCCAATCAACGGGAGCATTGAACGAATGCCGAATTGCATCAAAGCCTTCTCGGAGATGGTGCACGACTTTTCCAGCGTCATAATCAAGCACTAGAAGTGTGACATGCACTTGAAAAACATTTCCAAGTTGAAGGCTCAGTGCAAATGGGAGTCCAGGAGAATGGATGTCCGGAATGAATGAAGTGATATAATCATGGGAAAAGTCTGTCATATACTCGACCTGTATATCTCCAGACACAGAAGCCTGTTCTTGTGGAATGACGGAGATGAGATTTTTCATATCATAGGTGCTTCTCTGTATTCCGAGCATAATGACCAGTGAGTATATGATACAGTACCACAAACCATACAACTTACAAGAGCATACAACTGTTTGAGAAACCTCCCAAAGTCGTAGCTATCTAGTCCATTCCGTAGACAGCGGAAGTCGAAATGCTGAAGTCGGCTTATTAGGCCGGGAATGAAGTCACCAGACACCCTGGAACAGAAGTACCACACATTATCCTCGGAAAATGCAACCAATGCCTGAGTGGACTTTGATTCGTCTGTAAATACACGAGGATCAGCTACGAAAAATTTGGGTGGTTCGGACCTTCCCCATACCATTGTTTTCCAACCACTGAAGGCATTGAAGAGCAATATCGTACTCGACAGCCTGTATGTTCAAACAAAACTTGCCGGAACGGTTGGGGTGCTTAAGAAAATCGGACAGCGATGCGTGATAATTGAGGTGGAGTGGTTTCGTGTTGAATTCGTCCACGGAGGGTAGACAGATTGCGGGATACAGTATTTGGAGCAATCGACGGAGGGTGGATTGATCGATCTGGAGGAATTTCGCGCAACCACCAGCAGAGAGTCGAGTGGATCGGGAGATAATCAAGAATCCGAGGACGCGCAGAGCAGTCGCAAGGAGATCAACAGGAACGTCAGAAAGGATTTGGTGGTAAAAGGGGTCGAGAGGTTGTGACGGGGTAATGGCACCAGAGGCATGACTGCCATTAAGGCATTTCATGGAGACTTCCAATCTACCCTGTGGATCTCTATACTGTTCATTCCCAACGAATTCGAGGATGAATGGTGTGGTTGCTACATCATCGGATGCTGCGACAGCTATTTGTAGGAGATAGGATTCAGGTGGCCAATCAGTGGGAACATGGCGTCTGAACCTCTGCCGAATCGCACCAAAGCCCTTTCGAAGATGACCCAAGATCTTCCCAGCTTCGTAATCAACGACTATGAGCGTGATATATACTTGAGAAGTACCTCCAAGTCGGAAATTTAGCGTAAAGGGGGGCCCAGGAACGTCAGTGCCTGAAGTAAAAGGGGCGATATAATCACGAGGGAAATCGGTCATATACTCCACCTTCATCTTTTTAGCATTTGAAGCTTCTTCCTGAGGGGTTGCATAGATGAGAGGTTCAATATCATCATCACCCTTCTGTATTGTATATGTCAACGTATGATTTTGGCACGCTAGTTACACAACTCACTCGAATATACAACCATTTCAAGAACTTTCCAAATTCTAGGTCGTCCAACTCTTCTTCTCGCAAACAACGGAAGTCGAAGTCCTCGAGTCGATCGAAGAGACCAGGAGCATATTCGTCCGACACCTGAATACAAGAACGCCATACATTGTCCACCGAAAAGTTGATCAAACGCTTCGTGGATGGTGATACATCTGTAAATGGATCTGAATTAGAAAGCCGAGAAAGCCGACGAGTGGAGTCGTTTGCTTACCATCGGTCTCCACCCAATCAAGGCATTGGAGAGCAACATCATACTTGACGCCCTCCTTGTTCAAGCAAAATTTCCCAGAACGATTGACATCATTGAGATAATCAGAGAAGGACGCATGGTATATCCGGAGCGAAGCTGTGTCAAATTCATCCGCAGGGGGCACGTAGATCACAGAGTGCAGGTTCTGGAGTGATTTACGGAAGATGACTGGGTCAATGTTGAGAAATTTGGCATCGTCGCTGGCAGAGAACCGTCTATGGCTGTGGAGGATTGAGAATCCGAGGATTCGCATGGCGGTGTTTAAAATGTCGGTAGGCACGTCGGAGAGAATTTGACGGTAGAGAAGATCAAGGGCGTGTAACGGGTTCATCGCGCCAACAGCGCCGCCACGACCGAGGAATCTCATGCAAATCTCAAGTTGTTCGTTTGGATTACATCGGTCATCGCCGATGAACCGCAGAATGAAGGACGCGAAACCGAGATGACCAGATGTCGCTACAGTGATCCAACGGAAGTATTGTTCGGGTGGCCATCCAACAGGAAGATGATTCTTGTGTTTCTTCCTAATCTTCTCGAATCCAGCCTCGAGGATACGTCGGGCATCTTGCTGAGCCGCTGCGTCATCAATTTCAAGCTCTTGGCGCTCGCATACAACACGGAAATCAGGATTAGAAAGCATGATCTTGAGATGGGACTCGGGACGGCTGCAAATCATCCACCGGAGTGGGAAATCGCCAACTTGCCGAACGTGGGTGCTGATGAGATCAATAAATTCGCGTTGGGCTTCTTTGTCTTTGCATTCGTCTAACCCATCGAGAATAATAACCAGTGGTTCTCGGGTGCTATCCGGGTATTCGACCATGAGAGTACGGAATGGTTCAACAATCAGTTCCTTGAATTGAGTACGCCAGTTCTTGTCAAGGATAGATGAGTCCTCTGCGAGACGTCGAGTGATGATGCGCTTGTACTGAGGCCGTTTGCTCGCGAGCTGGTGTGCAAGGGTTGGGATGACCCAGTCGGGGTCATCCAACTGATTTGGCCGGGAGAAGAAGAAACTGGCACCCAATCGTCCTTCCTTGTCAAGTTCCTCGGCAACGGTCTGAGCGACGGCGGATTTTCCCACTGCAGCGGGACCCAAAACCCAGAATATCCTTCCGTCGTTCCTTTCGCCCATCCCCCATTTCAAGATACGACTCCTCAGGTCTTTGCGGGTACCAGGATGGCAACGAGGTGGATATGCCCGGGCAACGGAATCGTGTTTGGCAGCGAGCATCCCTGCATCCTCAAGTTGCTGGAGCACGGTTTTACCAGAATAAATGTTGGATATTACATTCATTTGCTGTATTGTGAAATTGTGTGCGTTTGTGAAGAAGGCTGAAATGGGAGATATTTTTTTCAGACCGGGTCGCCGTCGCCACATCAACAATGCAACTAACCTGCGGGCTGATTCATACCCTGACCGGACTCGTCGGTGATATCAAGTCGCTGTACCACGACAGCTGCCACTGCCGCAGGCCAATAAGTATGCTATCACGAATTCCTTCCAAATTTACTTACATGTGGTTGCAAGAGTATTCCCGGGGTTGATGATCTGACCATCATAGCTGGCGCTTCGGCTGAGGGTCGGCGAAAGGGAAGTTGGACGCTGGATGGGTTCCACCTTGGCCTCTGCACGACCAGGATTTGGGCTTGAGGACGGTTTTTCACCTTTCCGCTTGCGCTTCGAGAAACATGATGCGATGGTCTTGAACATTTCAAGGGGTGCAGAACAAGGTACAGCGTAGACGCCCGGACTCGTGGAAGTTGCCAGTCGTCATTCACCGTGAGAATGGTAGGAAGGGGATGCCTTGCAAGCCGGTTCGCACGTATTGCTACGTGATTTACACTTCTCGTATTCCACCTGGCCATGGTAGCGCAGCAGCGCAGTCGTTGGAGATTTGGCATAGATCCGGGATGCAAGATTTCAGAGAATGTTGTCTATTAGTGAAGGGCCATCATCGGACTTTGGAACGCCATCGTATCTTGTCGAGCGCGTGCGTCTGTCCTGGGACCGAGTGAAATATATGGGACGGATCTTCGGCACCCGACGTCCACCTAGATTATGTTGATAGACCAGAAAAGCATATGTCCAGCTTCATATCTGCCTCTCTGGCTTCACGGCACGCCCGGAAAGTATCGCGCCCATGTCATAGACCTCGAACTGGGCCATGACCTTCATTCTTACCGCGCCATGTACGCACATGCCGTACAGTTTTAAGCCGAAACGCAAAGTAATTCAAAAAACAAGGACCAACGGACCACGGCCGGAGAAAATCATTGGCGATCCTGTCTTTCATCTGGGGGTGTAGACGCGTCTCTGGTGCTATTTTTTTGATGCACATTAACTCGACGAGCAGCCCTTCCAGAGTCAAGTTTTACTGAGGGACGTGATCGCTCCCATTCTTCGTCTTCCGTGTCCTGCAGCCTTTGTAGAACCACCACACCAGTAATCTTAACAGTCCTTCTTGTGTCCTTCCGGATGCGTTGGTGAGATCTTCGTAGGGCACTCGAGAATCTTCTAGGCCTAGTCATGCATGAAAGGACAGCGAGCAGCGGCAGTCGGCATTGGAAGGTATGGGAAAAGGTGTACGGAACGTCAACTCGGACGGAGAATTGTTGATGGATGTGGACTCAAAAATCAGATGTGCGATGGCGTCGGAGCTCTTGTATTGCTGTTGAGATGCCAGCCAGAAGCTTTCACAGGGGCAGTCGTAATGAGCATAAATCTCATGTATGTGGTTCTCTGTGCCTTGAAGCTCGAAATTTGTGTTTGGACTTTGGCACAGCCACCTTAATCTACCGGATGATGTCCCTGACCTCCGAGCCCAAGGCGCCGCTTCCGTACTGCCAACCTTTTCTGTCGTCATATACAAAAGGTATTTGTGAACAAGATATCAGAAATATACCAGAAATACACCGATAGTAGCAACAAAGCGTAAGTCTATTATTAAAACACACAGTTGCGATGCATATAGTCCCCTGCCAAAGATTAAAAAGCCCAACTCCCTGGCCAACCACAATCAAAACTATTCACACCATCATATAACGAATTTCCATCATAGCGAGTCCAACCAAATACGGGCGGGGGCTCAGCAAACGGCATAAATGTTATGTCCATCATACTGGTTGGGTTTGCAGCATGCAGCTCCTCAATCCGAGCCCGAGTCTCCTTCGACCCTTGTTCACCCACCGGTACGTAGATTAGCATACCACACTTTCTCAGTCGGGCCACACCAGTATCTCGGGTCGCAAGGCTCGGGTCATGGTAGAGTCGGGCGTTCAAAAACTTTAGAATGGCACTATCATTGAATACCGCACCCGCGCAATGGAAAACCTCGAGCTTGGGGCAACACACGCGCTGCGTGACAGGTCCTGCATCCAAGGAACTTGATTCTCGTGATAACTGAGCTGAATTACCCGAGCCGCTGGTGTTGGCGCCCTCAATGGCAGTGGTTTGGTCTCCTTCCCTCTCTCCAGACCCTCCAGGTGGAGTCAAATATTCCAAATGCTCATCCTGGAAATACATTTTGATATAGTCGTCTCTGTTTGGGGAAATGCGGTAGAGGGAAGTATCAGGTCTTCCACAATGCCGTAAAGACAGTCTCTTCAACTCTGGGACAAGTCGTAAAATCCCTTCAATGTCCACTTCGGACATGTCCTCCAATATCAGACTCAATTCCTCCAACGGTTGCACCAATCGACTGAGAAAGGCCGAAAGGGAGGTAACGAGGCCCTGTAAAAGAACTGGTGTCGGTTCTGGCGAATCCCATGAGGACCGTTGTTCGTATCCGAAATGACGAAGGCGTGGGGTGTGCAGTAATCTAAGGAGCTTGGGAGTGAGCAAATTCAGTCCTTCCTCGATGAAAGTCATGGAGTATAATTTCGGGAAGTGAATGAAGTCGTGGATCAGGTCCTCGTATAGAGGATCGACAATAGCTCTCAGCAATGAAATAGTGCACGTTTCGAGTTTTGGCCCGCACAACGCTAATGTTCGAGCAACATCATCTAGAGGAAATGCACACGACCCGCCGAGGAGTTCTAAGCTGACGAGATTTCGCCAGTCTATTGGCATATGTAGTGTGGCCGTGCCGGTGAAAGGTATAGCGAGCCGACGTAATGTGGGCGTCAATAGAACACCATGGTCCTTCGCGAGTGCAGTGAGATCCTTGACTGCGTCCGAATCATAGCCGGCATCATCATCGTCAGCGTATGGGAGTGGTCCTAAGATGTATAACTCCTCGAGCATGGGCAACTCGTCTGCACGGAACTTGTCCAAGCACTCCGTCCAGTCGAATAAAGGAATGAGAAGGTGGAGAGAGCGCCAGCGCGATTTGAATTGCGCGAGCACGTCGAGGTAACGTTTGATAGTTTCGCAAGTCGATCGTAGGTAGTAGTCAGCAATTGGTTCCACATGGTAAATGGAGATGGATAATGGCAGAGCACCGGAACGGGATAGCCAAGCTGAGATGTCGCTGAGCGCGGGGGATCTCGTTCGAAGCAATGCGAGACGAGAAGGAAGGGTAGTGTCGGGAACAGAGATATGGATGGAGGACCAAAGCCGGGGGGTTGTGTACACAATGTGCCTCCAAAGACGACATACACGACTGAGAAGTAGTGGGACTTCTCGGCCGTTCATGATTGCATTATGTGTTGTGGGGAGACATTGGATGAAGATCTCCTGGAGTATTTCAGGGAGTAGCCGGCGGATGGGAGAAATGGCAGCTCTGTGATTAGCGAGCTGGGATTTCAGCGTGTCCCGCTGGGTTTGCAGAGCTGTGAGGCTGTTCTGAAGCTCAGAGATTGAAGCCATGAGGGTCCCAAGCCTCTGCTCTTGTAGTGGAATATCATCTTGAATGGCGCCCGCTTCGCCTCCGCAAGTAGGGTCTAGAGAAGACGTTTCCATTGTGAAGGGATACAAACGCCTTGAGAGGTAGCAAGTAGGAGCTTGAAGATTGACATTGCATCGAGTCACGAACCCTGTTTGGCGCTCGGCGAGCGCCAAGTCATTGACGAGTATGCGTCGGCGATCTGAGATGGGAGATGATTCATTCATCATGGGCCTTGAACCGTAGTGTTTCTTCTCAGGAGTGACGACTTAATTCTACTTATGAAATTTGGGTGTAGTTGTAGTTTAGAGAGGATTGAAGATGTGATGTTATTTACCCCTGGTAAATTACAGGAAGTTATCTTTTAGTGATGAGTGCTCAATGCAACTTCGCCAGTGGTGTATTCTCGATATTTTCCGCGCTGAGAATTATCCAAGCGGTAGTCCTGATATTTAAAGTATATATCATTCTACGTCTATCTCGGAATGTCTTTCGTGAAGTAATCTGATTTGTAAACCATGGACCGTGCAATTTTGGTGCGGATGGGCCGAGAGTGCCAGGTAGCTGGCGCTCCCAGACGCGCAGGCCGGAAAGAATGCCAAGAAGAGATGATACTGTTCACTAATGAGTAGTACCAGTTGGCGAGCCAGCATGCTTAGGCCAGACGCCGTCGCTAAACAAGACAAAACAAGGATTGGGGAACAACCCCGACTTACATTCAAGCCTCAAGCGCAGTGCGCAGCTCTCATGGAGGCTTTATTCTTCAATGTGCGCACACCCATATTCCCATTGTCTATGTATATCGACTGACACGAAGCTTGACTCCTAGGTTGACACAGGATTTCTCGAGGGGATCATCAGGGGTTTCCGGTCGGGTATCCTGAATCAGAACCAATATGCCAACCTCACACAATGTGAGACTCTTGAAGGTACGCGTTGTTCTTGTCCCAGATCATAGAGTAACGCTTATTCAACTGTTGAATAGACTTCCGAACGCAGCTGTCTGCGACGGACTATGGCAATTTCTTAGCCAACGAGCCACTACCCATCTCAACATCTACCATCTCGGACAAGGCAACCCAGGTCTTAGTCGACCAGTTCAATTACATCCGAAGCAATGCCGTTCAACCGCTGAGCAAGTTTCTCGACTATATCACGTACGTACCGTACCCAGTGTGTGCTCTTAAATATTCAACGACAAAATTACTAGGTACTCATACATGATTGACAATATCATCCTCCTCATCACGGGAACACTGCACGAGCGCGATACGCACGAGCTCCTCGAGCGTTGCCATCCACTCGGGATATTCGACTCCATGCCCGCACTCTGCGTCGCTACTAACGTCGAGGAGCTCTACCAAACTGTCATCGTTGAAACACCCCTTGGTACGTTTCATCCTCCCCCCCTGTACCTCCCCACTCACTCACCCATTCGAAAAAAACAGCACCCTACTTCCGCGACTGCCTCTCCGCCGCCGACCTAGACGATCTCAACATCGAAATCATTCGCAACACAGTCTACAAAGCCTACCTCGAAGACTTTTACCATTTCTCTTCCTCCTTGGGCTCCCCAACCTCGGATGTCATGCATAAAATCCTCTCCTTCGAAGCGGATAGACGCACGATCAATATTACGATCAACTCGTTTAATACCGAGCTTTCAAAGGAACAGCGCGCGCGGCTTTTTCCTACCATTGGGAGGTTGTGGCCTGCAGGTAATAATGCGCTTGCGCGCGCGGATGAAATTGATCAGGTCCGACAGGCCTGTGAGATGGTTGCTGATTATCGGTCGTTCTTTGGTGGCGGTAGTGGTGGCGGTATCGATAGGGGAGGGGATGATTTGGGTATTGCCTCGCAACTGGAGGATAGGTTTTTCCAAACCGAGGTGCAGTACAACAAGGAGGTGTTTATGCAGCAGTTCCAGTACGGAGTGTTTTATGCGTATATGAAGTTGAAGGAGCAGGAGATTAGGAACCTGACGTGGATTGCAGAGTGTATTGCGCAGGATGCGAAAGATAGGATTCAGGACTTTATACCCATTTTTTGAGTGTGTAGTATAATTTATATTTGGGTTGCCTATTGGCATCTGGATAATGCATATATCCTGTCTTTTCAATCCGATGTACTGCAGCCGTTGCCTGTAATCCTGCAGTCCAACTCATTCCACCGCGATTTCCCGTCGACCTCCGAGTGCTCAGTGGCATCTTTGCAGGCGATGCTAAAGGCGCCTCATCTTCAGGTGATATCCAAGGACTACTCATAAAACATGAATTTCAGATTCCAGATCTAGATAAAAGCAGAACACACCTTGTTTCTACCTCATCTCCCTAGCCTTCTCCAACACACGCTCCCACTTGCCCACCTCTGGCTCTGTAGGCATTCGCCTTTCGCCTATCCAATCCACCAACCACTCAACAAGTCTAACATACTCCCTCCCTCTCTCCGGACCAACCATCTCGCTTCTCTTCTTCCTTTTGCTTGCGTTATTGTCTTCCCCTTCACCATTACCGCCATCAGTAGTCACCTCACCTCCCTCACTTTTCTTCCTATGATGCCACCGTTCCACCAAAGGTGCATACACACTCACCTCGCTCCATGTAGCCAGTGCAACTGTCAACAAGGTTTTCGAGGGCTGTATACCGAGATACTTCATCCACGCTAATAAATGCGGGAGTTCTCTCGCGCGTGAGGAGAGTTGTAGGAGAAGGATGTAGTTGAGTATCGTATGGGATGTGGGGGAGATGGAGGGGTAGTGTGAGCGGATGCGGGTGCGGGTGTGGCCGGCTTTAGAATTCGAGTCTTTATTGAACAAATCGGTAGGAGGCTCAAACACATAAGATATTGGCGCCCCAAGCTTCCGCCGTAGACTAAATCCAAATCCAGCTGCAGGATCGTCATCCACTGAAGATCGAGTCGCGTTCGCTGGTGCCTCGAGCCTCAACATCTCTTGTACTTTATTCTCCCCCTCATCTCGTTCAATAGCCACCCCAAACAGAGCTTGCAAGAAAACATCGCGGGTTGCACTCGCCGGGTCTGTGCCACGCCATATCCCACTAGCGTACTCTCTTGGTTTGGATTTGGCAGAATCGTATAGGAGGGAATGAATGGCTGAAACCGAGGCGTCGCGCGCGGAGGCAGAAGAGGAGGTTGTACCAGGTGCAGTGGATTTGCTGCGAAAGGGGTTTTTGAGGGAGAGATGGGCGAGAGCGCCGGAGAGTGTATCATCTAATCTATGTGCCAGACGTGCGGATTGGAGGAGGATGGAGAGGGAGACAGAGTTGGGTTGTACAGCGTAGAGTGTAGACATATGATCCCAGAGACGGAAAACGACGTCGGGGCGTTGAGTGCGATTCAGCGCGACCATGTAGTCGTTGATCGTCTTTTGGGTCACAGTCACGGGTCGGCGGAGGTGGATTTTGCTGTTGGCGGTGGGTTCTGGACGCGCACCAAATTGCTCGAGGAGCATGAACGCGTCATAAGGACGTTTGGCGCGTGTTAGAGCGACGACACCCGTCGCTAGAGCCTCAGAGTCGATCGTTAGTCCACTCTTGAGGAGTTTTTTCCAGTACGAGACGGCATTGACTGTATCTCCACGAAGGAGTAAGCCACGGATGAGAATGGTGTACGTAGCGACCGTGGGCCGGCCACCTGGTGCACGGTCAAAGAGTTTCATCAATTGAGGAGAGGTACATTTGGAATCTCGGACAGCGACGCAGAGGGTGGCTGTGAGATCGTGTATGCTGAGGTATTTTGTGCTCGTGAGGCGGGTAATTGGGCGTATCTTGGTCTTGAAATTGGGATTATGGTTGGGGGGAGGTATCATTGTGGGAGTGGGTGTCTTGGCGGCGAGTTTGCGAAGAAAGTCGAATGCGGAGGATGTGGATGGGTAGGAGCCGAGCATGACCGTATTGGCGCGGATTTGGGTCACAGAGGAAGGGTTGAGGAAGGCTGAGGTTGGGTCTGGCCGGGGTACTCGGCCGCGGATGGTATCATAGTATCGTTTAGCGTCGTGAATGGCACCGTCCCGAGCAAAGACACGTAGATATGCTTCCAGGTGGGCCGTCTGAGGGACAAAACCCTCTTGGACCATGCGGGTCTGGAGGTACTTTGTCAACTGGAGAGTGACGAAGCGATCATTGAGCAGAGCTTCATATGACTCTGAAGTGAGCGTTATCTGACGTGACTCCATGGCCTTGAGCAAGAGGACGGCGATATTGGCGCTTTCGACGGAGCGGTTGGGGATGGAGGAAATGATTTGGAGGAGAAGATTAAAATAGACAGCGGAGTCTTCGATCCAGGTGTGAAGAAAAGTTTGCGCAATGCGGCGGAGAGGGACCACAAGGTTAAAGCGAGCCAGCTGGACAGCGGCAAGAAGAAGCAGAGGACCATGGACCTGCTTTGGCGCTGTGTCGAGGTGCGCGTAGACGAGATTGAGCATGGGTCCATGTGCATGTTGGGCCGTGCGGACCTTGGACGATACGAGGTGGAGGACCAACCAAGAAGGCACGTCTTGCGGTAGAGAAGCCATGTCCTGCTTATGTTTCCAGCGAGAGTATTCTTCCATGGATACCCCATTGCTGTGGAGGGCGTCAGAAAGCCCTAGGAGATGCCTGGGCTGTCTGAGTGCATCTACAAGACACCATAGTGGATTATTTGTATGCCTGTGAGCTGCTGCAATGTACTTTGGTGCAGTCGAGTAGAAGCGGACTGCAAGTCTGGCTGTGTGCATGCTCTGTCCGATGACATATCCCGGGAATGAAATGAGGGATACACCAAACACAGCCAAATAGTGTTTTTAGGGCTCGCGTGTTTCGTGTTGGACTCTCTGCCTGCACAATGCCGCGCATTCTCTTCGTCTCTGGCTTCCACCCCCAGACCCGCGCCCGCGACCTCGCATACGAATTTGAACGGTATATATTCACTCTTCTACCTCTTTTCAGCTCTTATGGATCCTATTTTCCCCAGATTCGGCCCCCTTGTACGCTGCGATGTCCCCGCCCCAAGAAACCCCCGTTCGAGCTCAAATCCGTGAGTCTTCTCTCCAAAATCGCTCTTTCTCTCGCCAGTCGAACCTCCGAGATCTCGCCCGCCGAGTCCCTTCGAGTCCCACCTCCGACTTTTCCTCTTTCGTCGCGAGCTCCCTGAGAAAAGAAACCGTTCTTCCTCGTCGCCCGTCGACCTCGTCATTCGATTCTACCTACACCCGAAAACACGCTTCGCTCAACCCCGACGCTCTCGTGCAGTTACGCTTTTGTCGAGTTCCGCAGTGGCCGCGACGCAGAAGACGCTTATTACGACATGTTCGTCTCTTATTACAACATCCTCTTTGTCCTTACACCAATAACTCTACAACAGGCATGGCCGTTACTTTGAAGGCAGCAGACTAAGCATTCAGGTACGTACTCCCTCTTTGACTCCTTTCTTAATTTCCGTACCTGCATTATACCCACACGTGTCTACCCCCCAGTGGGCTAAAAACCCCCCGTCCTCCGTCTGGCGTTACGAAAGACGCTCGCCTCCCCGCCGCGACCGTTCCCGCAGCCCCCGCAGAAGGGACAACGACCGCGATAGGGACACCGATCGTGACAGAGACCGTGACCGTGAACGCGATAGGGACCGCGACCGCAGGCGAGGCCGTTCCAGGTCTCCTGACCGCCGTGGCCGCACCCCTTCCCCCGATAGGAACCGCCGTGATGACAGAGACAACCGCGATCGTGACCGTGACCGTGAACGCGATAGAGGAGACAGAGACCGTGATGCAAGGGATGAACGCAATGGTGATAGGGACCGCGACCGTGACCGTGAGCGCGCTAGGACGCCCCCGCCCTCGAATACTCATGCTGACGAAACTGGGAAAAAGTCGACGACCGATGAAAGAGATCATAGGGACAGAGACGATAAGAGGGAGAATGGTCGCTCACCCCCTTATGATAATTAAGTGCCTGACTTTTGATTTTATAAGCTGATTTGGCCCTTTTCTTTCTCTCTTTTCCTCCCCCCTTTCTTCTACGTCAAGCTGTTTCTATCTTGATATGTTTCCCTCGCCTTTTTTTTCGTTCAAAAGAACGCTCGATCTGGGTGTACTCGCCGCGTTCCTATAGTCTGTCCTATGTAATCATTTTCTCAATATATGCTTATGTGCCGGTCATCGGCTTATTATGGCTTTTCCATTCTTCCCCCATTCCCCCGAAGTTTCTCTCATGAGCCTTCGTATCAACATCTTGACCCCTAAAGATCATAACACGGGCGCCACATCGGTGTTCGAATGATGGTATGTTGCCGTATTCACATATCTTGCATCATTTCTGATAGGCTACCGGATGTCCGGAATGTTGAGGACAGAAATAACTCGCGGAAAGCCGTATGTATTTGAGGCTACTTTTAGCATTTCTGGTTCTCTCTTTTGCCACGCTGGGATGTTTCTCCGAGCGGAGGGATTAGAAAGGTGGTTGGACATAACTGGGCTGATTCTTTCTCTCCCCTTCTCTTGAGATAAGGACAACAATGGCGCAGAATCCGAAAATCAAGTTAAATAATGGTATTGAAATGCCCATGGTTGGTACGTCATTTTTGGTTCTGATTGACTAGTTGCTCAATCAGTGCTATAGGATCGGGTGCATGGGCGCCTCATGACCCAGAAGCGCAGGCTAAAGTTAAAGGCTGGATTTCCACCGCTCTCCAGGTGTGTTACTCTGTCAATCTTCCCCTGCATTGGACATGCTTCTCAATGCTGTGTGTGTCTGCTAGGCTGGCTTTAGGCACATAGACACTGCGTATGAGTATGATACCGAAAAAGCTGTTGGGGATGCTATTAACGACTCGGGGATTCCGAGAAGCGAGGTGTGGGTTACTACCAAAATGCCGTGCGTCATTCTTTTTTCGAAAAAAAAAGTTGTCTGGAGGCTTAGTATGGGATTTGGATTCTAGGTGGCATCATCATGATCGGGTCAGGGAATCTTTCGAAGAGAGTTTGAGTAATTTAGGGGTAGGGTATATAGATTTATACCTGATGCATTTCCCGCAGTGTGTTTTGTATGAAGGTACGCTCGCCCTTTTCTTTCTCTATTGGATGTAAGGATCTGGGTGCTGATGTTTCCTGGGTGATATGTTCCAGATGGGAAACCGGCAGAAAATCCGGATGGGTCGTGGAAAACCCGAACGGACGTGTCGTTTAATGAAAGTTGGGCAGAGATGGAGAAACTACTTGAGACGGGTAAGGTGAGGGCGATTGGAGTTTGTAATTTCTCTGTAAAGACGTGCGTGTTGCATTCTTTGTCTTCTCCTGAATTGATAAAAGTCTATACCAACTGGTAGACTGGAACAACTGCTCAGAACGGCCAAAGTCATACCTGCTGTTAACCAAGTCGAGTGAGTCTCTCTGCACTATTAACAAAATTGATGATGTTGATGTCGTGACAGAATGCATCCATATCTGGCGCAGAACGGGCTGAGAGCCTTCTGCAAAGAGAAGGACATAGCAATGATGGCGTACGCACCTACCGGTACGTCCCCTAATTTCTCAACGAATGGCTAGTAGGGCTCAGGAATGCTTACTGTTAATGATAGGCTACGCCACAGTCCGCAACGACCCCCTCATCCTCTCACTTGCACAGAAATACAACGCAACACCGGTACAAGTTATTCTCGCCTGGCATCTCTACCGCAAGACGACTGTCATACCGAAGAGCCAGAATGTAGAGAGGCAGAAAACGAATGTCACTGTACGTATATTGTTCTTCTTGGAATCCTTGAATTTTATGGCTGACGTCGGCATGTTGTATCTACTGGTCTATTTATTTAGCTCATCACGCTGGAGAAGGAAGATTTGGAGAGGATTGATGGGTTGGATAGGAATCAGAGATTGTGTAATAAGCCTGATGCTACTGGAACGGTGTATGGCTGGACGATGGAGCAGTTGGGGTGGTAAGTGCTCGTTATGGCGAATAACATTTCTACTATGTAACGCGAGACGCAAGGATGACGTGTATATAAATTGAGTCAGATAAGGTCCTGCTTACTGTGAGGCTCAGTGTGAAGGTTGTCCACATAGTATCTAAGTTATTACCTGACCTTCCATCATGATGCTTGGCCGTCGATGCACATATGGGGGTTCTTGATCTTTCCTGAATATATTTTGAGTGTCCTCTGTTCAAAAAACTACGGGAATGGGTGGGTGAGACTGGGTGGCACGGAGATACTCTGAGGAAAAGAGACCACAGGTGTCAGGTATGGATAATGAGCTCGCTGCCAGGTTGACCGGATGCCGGTCAAGGTACGCTATGGTGTCTGGGATAAGTGAGGGAGGCCTTGGGGAGAAAGAACTCTGTATTCAATTTTCTTTTGGCCAATGAGCTCGAAGCTTCCGGCGTATGGAGGTTCTTAGGAAGCTTTTTGTGTACGAGATTCTTTGTATGTGTGATTCCTCCCAAGCACTAGTCAGAGGTGTGGCAGTACTGCAGAACAGATGTTTTCATGAGGCTATCCATCCAATTGTACAACGTCCATTGAGACGATGGGTCCAGCAATAACGTCGAGAGCCACCCTGACATCGTGTAGACCGAGCTGAACAGTCTCGCCGGGTGATATTTGCCAGGTGGGGGATCACGACAGCGCCCGGGATTATTCAAGTGGCTATCCACACAGCATCTGAGGAGTGTAAAATGGACGTTGGATTGGTTGACGAGACTAGCGAAGGACCCGACACCTGGGAGGGTCGGTGACATACACATAAAGACAGAGTTATGTGCGTGAGAACATAATGAAGCTTGTTCTTGGACGATGATGTCGACTCCCCGGATACCCACCGTCAACGACCTCCGCGTCGGTATTCTTTTCTAACAAATTTCTATCTACGCTAATAAGATTATAGATCAAGCTATGTTATATCTGCCGTGAAGAGGAGCACTTTGCACAAGGTCAATATTTCTCTTACATACCGCGCGCCTCTCTACTAAAGATCTCATTAGTGCACCAAGACCCACCACGACCCTGGACACATCCGTGCAACTGTACGCTCATAGCACACGAATCATGCCTCCTTCAATGGATCAAATCTGCACAAGCCAATTCCTCCCGAGCACAAAATGCACTCAAGTGTCCACAATGCGGTGCTGCCTATGAGCTCGAAAGTGAAAAGTCTATTGTGCTTAGCATCTTGAGTGCAGGAAACCGCGTGCTGCAGCGGGTGGGAGGTGTGTTTACGCTGGCCAGTGCCGCAACCGTGATAGGTGTCATGGGTTCCGGTACGTACACAATCCGATCTTCTCGCTGAAACGAAATGTGCTGATCGGTGCGCATGCAGGTGTGTATATTATGTTAACTGCGTACGGTGCTTGGGCAGTCAGGCAGTACGTTGGTAAAGAGTATGTTCCCTCTCAGCAATTAATTCCAGAATTATAACTTCTTTTCAATAGAATGTTCGACGTGCTGCTTACCGATGACCCCTCCAATTGGCCCTGGACGGCATTTCTCAATCTCCCTATACTTCCACTCACCCTAATTTCCTCCCGCCTCTCCCCGTCTTCCAAAGCATGTCTTCCCACACTTATTCCTATCCTCCTCGTCTGGCCACCTTCTCCTGTTGCACACCAATGGATGCACCATGAACCCTGGCACAAACGCGACAGACCCCACTCCCCTCGCCTACGTGCATGGCCTCCGTCCCCATTCGTCTTCGGGTTCTTCATCTCACCAATTGTACGGGTCATCTACAGGAAGCTGTTACGGCGTTTTTCAGTATGGTTATTAGGCGCCAACCTAAGCGATATCGGGAGGAGAGGGCTTCAGTTTAATGAAGGCCCTTTCATGATAAGGATCAGGGCGAACGTGAGGGGCGCGAACCGGGATGTAGTAGAGGAGAATGTGGATCTAGAGGAAGGGGTGGACGGCCACCCACCCGTTGCAGCCAACGCACATGCTGACCAGAACGGCGAAAACGCGAATGCCAACAATCCAGCGCAAGACCCAAATGCGGCCAACCTAGAGGCAGCAGAACGCCAAATCGAGATTAGGGCGACGTCTTTGGGCAGGCGTGTGGGAGGTGCCCTCCTCATACCTTACATTTCAAATGTTATGGGCTCGCTTCTCTTCCGACTCTCGAAACATTCATACCTCCTTCGCGAGTTTCTCGGGATTAAACAGCATCGACGGCTGTTGAATGGCTTGCCTCCATCTGTAATTGCTTACCCTAATACAACTATGGGTGGTACAGACAACGTTCCAGGGTTGAAGAAGCTAGGACATGTGTTCAAGACTGTTATGGAGAGTTTGCTGGGTGGCACGAAAACCTGGGCAGAGTTGGAGCCTGTGTGGTGGAGGAATTCGATTGGGCTAGGGCTCTTCATCGTTGTACGTATCGTCCTCATATGCACACCATCTTGTGCACTGATCCATCTATCATCGACTGATGCTGTTCTTCACAGGCAAAGGACTGTCTATACCTTACACATCTCTGGCTCGCAAAACGTGAGATTGAGTCACGGAGGGTGAAGAATAAAGATTTTGCAGGAGTGGATATCAGGGAACTTGACCTTGTGCCTTCGTTCCCGCGTCCCACACCTCCCTCGCCCCCACTGGAAACTCGGACGGAGACGAGTCCGAGACGAGGGGGGAGGACGTCTGGATATGATTTGGTAGGGAGGGCAATGGGACGTAATGCTAATAGGTGACTGTAGTACATGATGTTTATATCACAGTGCCCTATTTTTGATTCGCTTGAGTTTTGTGCTGGTCTCTCGTGAAATCAGGCATTAAGTCGTGCGGATCGATGATTTGCATTAGATCTACTGTTCAGTCTTGTACATCAGTAGAATTGCAAGGCTTCCAGTTCATTCTGCTTCCCCCTCGGATCGCTATACTTCAGCTTGGCCTAACACACCAGGTGCTTTGTGACCAAAATCTGACAGCCGATCGATATTGGAGAAATATCTTATAGTGACATTGGCGTCGGAAGACCACTCACATTCGGACCTCCCGTACGCAACAGTCGGCAAACTCAGACCACTCTGCCTCCCACCCCCACCAGCAAAGTGTGGCTGAGACGATGGAATGACCCGAATTAGCGTGCGTTGAATTGATGCTAAAGAAACACAGGATGCGAAATCCAGGACAGGATGATCAGGAAATGCGAGATGCGATCTATCGTCTACGAAAGATCTAACTACCAGGGAACTCAAAAAGCCTACATACACCCAACGCGTAAGTATACAAACCCTCGTTTTTCCCCGGCGCGCTCTAATCTACCTCCAACACTGTACCGCGCTGTACACTCCCCCACCCAACAAGACGCCAGTGCTTCTCGATGCGACGGGATAATGCAACCTTCTCGCCCACCTCTGTACATGCGGGAGACGTGAGCTGGATCTTTGCAAGATCAGCTTTGACGGAAAGGACACGACCACCAGTGGACGTTGATCCGATGTTGATGAGGAGCAGTTCGCCTTTGGTGAGTTTGGAGACCTTGGTTTGTTTCTTGTCCTCGGTTTTGACTCCAAGTAGACGACGGAGGAGGAACAGGCTGATTTCCAACTCTGGAATAACCATTGTGAGGACATATATCTAGGTGAAAACAAGTATATACTTACCGGTATAAATCCTCGGTAGCTTGCCCACGGCGCCCAACACCTGACCAACCAGACGATCTGCACGACAAAGTGTGGGATCGATTCTCGTACCAACACCAATCAATCCACCTGGTACAGCAAACTGCAGCAGATTGTTTTCTGCATGCAAACTCAAAATTCGGCTGAAGATAGGTTTGCACTTGGTCTTTCCGGAACTGTCCTTGGTCACGATACCCGGACGAATTTCAACTTCCTGCCCGAGGCGGAGTACACCCGTCAGAATAGAGCCACCGGCAACACCGCCTTTGAGTTCATCGACTTCGGCACCAGGCTTGTTGACGTCGAAGGAACGAATAACGATGAGTCTTGGGTCGGAGGTGAAGTCGCGCACGGGAATGGGGATGCGTTTCACGATGTATTCGTTGACGGCATCGATGTTGTATTTGAGCTGGGCAGAGATAGGGACGATGGGGGAATTTTCGGCGACGGTACCTGTTTATTCCTGTGAGGGTTTCGTATGGACGGCAGAGGGAGCTACGCCCTCACCTTTAACGAATGCAGATATGCTCTTTTGGTGCTCTAATGCCTGAGCTTCTTTGATCAGGTCGACCTTGTTTTGCAGAATGATAATATTTTCGAGTTT
>QFDT01001201.1:0-12963 GCA_003315915.1 Macrolepiota dolichaula
AAAAGAGGGACGGTGACGAAGAGGAGGGGGTTCCAAGCGTCATTTTGGATGACTTCGTAGAGCTCAACCGGAACCCTGACTGCAACGACAATACCGATGCTCGGCGGCACGCAAGCAACAATGGGCTGGGGCTCATGCGAATGAGGGCTCAAATTGTGAGTCCAGGGATGAACGAGCTGAAGTTGGAAAAACAAGCCAATGAAGGTGTAATGGTCGGGAAAAGGTACCGTCCATTGACAATGGACCTATCACGACCACAACCGATGTCAGAAGGATGTGGGAAGAGCACCAGAGAGGTTTCGAAAAGTATCCTTTTCGACGTATTGGCAAGAAAAGTGGATGAGATGGAGAGAACTGGTGTGGTGGACGTAATGTTCATGTAGTATTTCTTGTGATCCAAATCCATTGTGACCAACCACGATTAATCAACACATTCTTGGAGCTGAAATTATCTATGTAGCGCATTCGGATGACTGGGAGTTGCGCGGATTGGGGGGTGAATTTCATGCGCTTTTCACGTACTGTACGTTCCACAAAACACTACGTCCCACATCTGCAAGAAACCAAACAAAATCTCTTGCATTCCTCAGACACACCCGATCGTCAATAATCAAAATTCCTCCTCTTCATATTATCACTCAAATAGATGCTCCGATATAGAAACGAACCGGTAGCGATAAGAGTTTCATCAATCTCCCCCCAATCCCCTTTCCCTCCGCGCCGTCCTCAGCAGAGGCTCCACGGCGGCCTAAAACACAACCTGAAGCGCGACGGCACCCTTTCTTTCTAGGTATAGGTCGTTACTCACCAGATTTTAATCTATAGGGCAATCCGTGCGGGCGTTAACCTTAATATCCTAAAAAGGCAAAAAAGGATACAATGCGCTTTTTCAACTTTAACCTCCCACCATTTCTTGCTTGCGTGGCGTCGTGTTATAAATACCACATTCCCCTGCAGCACAGAGGAAGTTGAGGGTACAGGAATGCCAGAAGTCAGTGTGTTGGTCTAGTCGCGCGTGCTAATAGTGACATATTCTTTGTTGGCAATCCGCCCGACAACGGAGAAAACGTGAACCACAGCAGTGGGTGTTCATAGAATTCCTAGGTCGGGACAGGGACACACGGGTAAGAGAATACGGAGACTTGATGCCCCGATTGCGGGCAGGTACCACACAACGATAAGTCGGCGGGGTGAAGGATGCAGAATTTCGGATGCCACGCGCGACAGACGTTCAGACCTCCGACTGGCTCAACAGAGGAACGCAGACACCAGGAACTGACGCCTGCTCTATTAGATATTAACACAGAATTTTAGGGGGAAAGATCCTACGAGCAAATTCGCGTGACTCCCAAGACGTGTTGAAGATGTTTTGCGATGATAGAAAGGGTCTTTCAAAGGCAAGGGCGAGCTAGAATAATCCAGGGAGGTTAGACCGCGCCGTTAACCAGAGCCACGAGAGAGATCACACACGATGGCATAGTTGCGGGTGACGCACCAAAGTCATCTTATAGGTGTTTGGCATCGGTGACGCCTATTCAACAGTTTCCAAACAACCTATTGCTAGCCCAGAGCCCATGCATATGGACAGCGTACCAGCTAGAAGCTATCACGTCTGGCAGAACATTTGACTAAACACCTGTCTCGAATTCCCTGTGATACAAATCCTCTGTTCTCATACAAGAAAGGGATAGGGGACGAACAGAAGCGTAGCAGCGAGGAGAAACGAGATTCCCCGAGTCCGCTCACCAAAAGCAAGAGCGGCCGAGAGGAATCACAGGAGTGATCGCAGTCGTCTAGATACTCGTATTGAGACTTGCTGTACACTGACAGAAAGAACCCCGCGCATGGCTCGGCTCTTCGCAACAAGTTTTTTTTTTGCGGTAGCTGGAAAGGCGGGGCCAGAGACTTAGCAACGGTAGGTGATGTACACGCGTCCAATTACAGGTGCAAAAAATGAGAGTCCTGCATTCAGTAATAAAGACAGAGGAGAAAGAACAACAGCACAAGCAAGGTATCATAAAGCTCCATCCCCTCCCCTCCGCGTTTTCACGTACAATAACACCGTCTTGCAATAACTAAACCTCCACCGCAGGTCAGGGTTCGAGACCCAAAGCAAATTTGCCGTTTACGATGAGCACTACAATCAACACTATTGAGCATAATTTTCTGAGACATGCGGGAAACCCACTCACAGTCATCGCGCCGGTAGCGGTGTTCATGATCAATGCAACAATCAACCCGTACAAACCCAAAACCTCGGCGAAAATGAGAATAAGGATCATGCCCACAAAGAGCCTGGGCTGCTGCGCAGTACCCCTCACACCCGCATCACCAACAATACCGATCGCAAAGCCAGCTGCGAGACCTGCAAGACCGACTGAGAGACCGGCACCAAGCTGAGTGAAGCCCTTGGCAAGTGACATTGTTGTGTCCACTATTGTGAGTGAACGGCATGAGCAAATAGCCAAGACGGGGGGAGGGGTGTTACGTACAATCACTGGCGATGAGCACCGAAACAACAAGACCGTAGATCTACAACCATAACGCGAAACGCATGAGTATATGCGCCTCAACTTATATATGAAGAAAACAACGTACAGCAATGATACCAGCCATGATAACCGGTACGACACACTTCATCATTAAGTCGGGTCGCAGCACCGACATGGCGGAAATGCCAACACCAGACTTTGCGGTTCCATAGCTACTCGTCCAGCGCACGTCAATATAACATGAGTATGAAGAGCAATACAGGCAAAATGGGTCCGGTCAGCTCTGGTCTTATAAACACGCGTAACTGGGGCAGCTACACACCTAGCACCGATACCTAAGAACCGAAACCGGAACCAAAACCGAACCGTCAGTCAGTCGTTCTCTATTGCAAAACCACCGCTGCGCTACGCGGTCCAAGCTCTAAGCACTTGAAACTTATAACTTACAAGTAAAAACAATTGCGCTTGTGCATCCCTAATACACCCCATATCATGAGCCCATTCAGGTATCCCAAAACACGCAGCAATTAAATTTACTCACCATAGCACTGAAGAAGGGAGCGTAGACAGGGCACAAATCCGACATGGCGTTGGTAGTGGTTTGAAGAACAAAGTAAATGAGAAGTTAAGTTGAGAATGGGGGGGCTAACGAGCGACAGTAGGATAGTCAACGTAGCGCAATGCCCAAGGGAAGCTACTCGGCTTATCCCTGGCGGAGTTCCAAATGTTCCGATCGCTTGGTGGCGTGCGCCTCCGACCCCGGCACTGACTCCGGCGCTGACCGATCGCAGCAACCGCAGCGCCTGCGTAATGGATAAGTCCTTAAATCTGAGACTGTTTGTTAGACTCAATATGTACGTTTAGGTATTTGAACAGAGGAAAAACTAGAATGATGACTTGACTGGCGTGGAAATGTTCCGGAGATCTATTAGTAGAACGAAGCCATGTAAATTCCTCAGGCAACAGGTGAAGGGTTTCGACCAAGAACAGCAGTACAACGTCTTTCTAGAACCAATACATTCACTAGCAATAATATTATCAAGAAGACTCGGGCTAACTAGATCATATCGTTCAAAAAGGAGGGAACTAACGAATAAAAAATGAGATGGGGTTTTGTCAATCAAGTCTAGCCGACTTGTAATAGTCTCTGTCATTCGGCATATCATTACCCAGCCATCGGAAGAGCACGTAGAACAGAACCGCAATTCCACCAACAATGAAAAGAACGGTCTTGTATGGGTGGAGGGTAACATAGTACTCGATTCCGGCCAATTTGTGATTGAGATACTGGTTGGAGCAGCCGTCAGCTAGGACACATAAAGAGGGATAGTGAACATACCCGAGCTAATCGTTCCACGGCGTTCTGCGAGTGCTTGTAATGGAGTTTGCCAGCTGTTGCCCTCTCAAGCGTAGAGAAGAGCTTTTGCGTTGACGTGAGCTTGATCTTATGTCCACTGGCATCCTCATCATGATACACAAGTTGCTGGCAAAACAATGTCAACAACACAAGCGCTGAAATGCAAAACAAGTCCTCACCTTATGGTCAGCAATAACAACTCGAATATCCTCCAACGCAGCTTCTTCGTGATTTTTCTTGATTCCATACATACTCTTCAACCAGTCTTTCCATCTCTCCGTATCCATCCAAGTAAATACCACCTCCTTCCCATTCAATCCTCCACTCCCACCGGTCTTATCTTTCCACTCTTTTGCGAGCTGCTCCAACCTCGCTTTTGCCTTCCCTCGCAGGTGTTCTGGTACAGCTGCGATGACTACAAGGGGTTCTTGTGGGGCATTCATGACACTTTGGAATGAATCGGATGAGAGTTCCAAGAAAGACGGAATACGGTGGGTCAGGAACCATTGTTTCATCGAGGAGAGGGGTGTACTAGGAAATCCATGTAGATGTCCAGCCGATTTGTCCACGTCATGGTCTTTGAATGCGATGAGGGCCCAGGAAGCGGAAGAAGGGACTCCATAACGGGAGAAAAGGTCTTGAGAATGGGAGGTGTAGACGGGTGGTGAACCAAGAAGGGGTGCCGAGGCTTCACGAGCAGTTTTCTGTTGTCAATTGAGTAAAGAGTCGCATAGGCGAGTGAGGAAGCACATACCACAACTTCAGGATTTGAAGTCGAGTATAGGAACAAGTACAAGACGTCATGCTCCTCAACCAACGTCTTCAATTCAGAATCACTGTTGAGAGGATGCAGGCTGCCCACGGAAGCAGTCTCCGCAAACGTCCTCAGTTGATCTAATCTCCTTCCACCCGTATACTCCGAGCGTATTCCATTCGCGAAATAGACCAAAGTCGGATAACCTTGAATTTTCTGTGCAGCACACAACGAGCTATGGGCATCACAATCCACTTCCGCAACAGTGACTTTGTCTCTGAGTTGAGCAGCTAGCTGCGCCCATATTGGTGCAAGTCTTTTGCAGTGACCACACCAAGGTGCAAAGAACTTGACAAAGGCTGGTCCTTGTTCAAGAGTCGAGACGAACGTAGTTGGATCGCTTATTGACAAAACCTCGCCCTTGGTGTTGAGAATCGGTCGGGGCTCCTCCTCTATTTCCTTAATTGACACTTTCGCGTCGGCATATCGTTTGATGAAACTCTTCAAGTCGGCCAGGTCCCGTTGTCCCCTATATTCTTCCACCATCTTCCCATCCTCATACATAGATATCGTAGGGTATCCTTGAATGCCATTCGCATTACATAAATCTTCATTGAAAACACAACCTCCTGTCAGCACAAAGACACGACACATCACTCAAAAGATGAGCTACGCACCGCCATGAACTGCGCAATTCACCTGCGCAAGATGCACGCTCGGAATCTCCGTTTCACAATCCCCAACAAGCTTCTCCCACGTCGGCGCGAACCGTCGACAGTGCATGCAATAGGGCGAAAAGTGTTCGATGAACCAAAGTCCCTTAGCCGTCGACTCCTTGAAATTAGCCGGTGTGAGTTCCTGGAGTTGTATGCCCATAGCCCCAGAGATGACAGCAAGGGTCGTCAACACAAGCGAGAGGGGAAACTCCCTCATAGCTTTTAGAAAGTACATGTTGCTGCGTTGAGAGAGAGGAAACCAGTCCCCCCTAAGGTCGGAGATGGAGGAGCAAGAAAGTGTGGTCGTTATTTGATGGCTGTGTCGTGTCGATTCCCCCTCCCTAAAAGAGCACTGTTTGTCATCAAATGTGATTGGAACCTACCATCACCCATATGGACCTCTTCTATTTTCCACACCTCACCCCAGAGCGTGCAACCACTCACGTCGCACTCTTTCAAAATGTTACAAACGCAGCTGCGTTGAGAAAACGGATTATCGCTGCCTCGACTATGGACGGCGAAGCTGGGGACCTGGAGCGCGAGGAGATTAACTATGCTTTTATCGAAGCACGGCTTGTTAGCCCCCTTCTCGTTTCTCGTTTCAAACAATAAGGCTGGAATGAGATGTAGATAACCAGTCGACTTCACTTGCAAACTGCAGTTTATCAAGCCTTGCTCGCGGAGGCTCAGAATGCACTGCGCACCAAGACGGTCCATTCTGAAGTTCTTTGGAATTTAAATCCAACGAATAATGTGTGTCCTACTCCTTTGATAATCGTATTCATCCGTTGACACCTTATTGCAGATCACGGAAGCCATCCGACGATACGGCTTATCCGACACCACAACCTCAGTATTAGTAGTTCGGATCGACGCCGGGACTATATCAGCAGATGATATAGGAGTGAGGATGAAGAAGGTTGTGGATGGAGAGATTGTGCCATTCTCTCAGTTGAAAGACGTGACGGACTGGGCCGCAATCAAGAAAGTTAGGCGCTCTCTGAATGTTATTGGAGCGATCGCTGACGATTAACGTTATAGTACCATAAGCTAGCGAATGAACTCGCGATCAAAAACGCTCGAGGGGATGAAGCGAAGGAGCATGCCGCTATTGATAACATTGTTACGAGTACAGTTGCAATGAAAAGCGTCATGGCCTGACCCAATCCAAGGCCGCGTCGATCGCCCATGTTATTTGTCAATTACGCCCAGGACTAATGGAATGGGACCCTGGACAACGATCACCAAGCCAACATGGAGATATGAGTACGACGCTCCTATATGTCACACAAACACTCATAACTACCAAGATACTCCGCAGTGTCTGTATATTGAATGAAGGCGGAATGAGGGGCCCGGCCTCGAGTGCAATAAGCCAACTACCATATTTACAAGTTGTAAAAATCCGTAGTGGTGAATATATATATACGATATCTACCATGCAAAAAAAAACGAAAACAAAAGAACGTAATTTGGCGAAACGAGTGCTATGCTTTGTCAATAATGCCAACTGATAAAACAACTCAAAAAAGTGATACCGAGACCCATGACCTGGAACGAGAAAAAAAGAACAAGGATAGGGCACAAAATCGAAAGAAAGTGGTCCATGTGTAAAGCAGAGAAAATGTATGATACCAGGCCGCATTCCCTTTAGGAATTGCTACCGGCCGTAGCATCAGGTGGACGTGTATCTGGGCCACCATTTCTCAGTTGGTTCGTGCCAGGCGCGGCGGTGGTTCTCGCAACATTCTGCACAGCAGTATATGCAGGCGGCAATTCAATCGTCTCGGCCTCATCCTCCTTGTCCGCCATAGGCGGGGGCGGTCCCGCGTCTTCATGTTGCACGATGTTCACTGGCCTCATCCGTGCCATTGCACCCTTCCTGCTCGTGCTCGTTGTTGTGCTCCCTGCGGCCCAACCGTACCCTACTCCAAGGAAGTCTGTTGTTTCACTGCGAGTGAATGAAGTACCACTGAGAGGTCTATCAGAGCCCGAAGCACCGTGCCCGGCTTCCGTTGCTGCGGTGGTGGCGCCGTCTGACGTGACTGTTGGGTCCGTGACCATGAATGGTTCGGGGGTGTAGTAGTCGAGTTGATGTGATTGTTGGGCGTTTGCGTTCCGCCGTGGGTCGTCGTCTTCTTCATCATCTTCATCCTCGTGAAGTAGATCCACGGGCCGTTCTTTGGACCGCCTCTTCTGATTGGAGCGACGTCTGTAGAAGAACAGCGCTAGAATAAGGCAGGATAGAAATGCCACCCCTCCAACAACACCACCAACAATTGCACCCGTACTTGAGCCTCCACTGAGTTGGAGGTCAGTAATAGAATTAGGGGAAGATTCAGGAGATAATACTCACCCTCCACTACCACCACCCGCACCCGCACCACTCGTGCTTGTCGGATAACTCCCGCCAGCCGGACTTCCAGGTGTCGAACTTGGCGAGTTTTGATCCAAGCATGTCGAATTGTTACTGATCCCACTGCTCACAACGAATAACACACTCCCTGCCGTACCATTCCCCCGATCATCACCTCCCACCAACATCAATGTCGTTCCGCCTCTCACATTTGGTATCCACGTGAATCCTGTACCCTGACTGTCTACTTGCGTAATTTGTCCACGCGGAATTGCAAAACTCTGACCACCAGGAATAACTCCCTGGAAGTTCGGCGTCCTAACAACGAACAGCAAAGTTCAGCAACTGATAACGAAAATAGCACAATACAATAATAGAATAGGCGCAACGCTAGAAGATCACAACGCTCAAACGAGCAGAGTAGAAATGCCACGTACCCTCGTACTTGTGCAGGATCCCACCATATTCGCATAGGTTGACATTGCACAACTTGATTTGGAGGTTCAATTGAAAACACAAAGTCGGGCGAAACATTTTTTGTTGGGTCAAAACATGATGAATCGGAAGATGTGCCAACTTGAGCTGACACGCTGGTTCCACCCGAGCCAAACCCCGTCGCATCACTGACCTAATGAGGAAGGAGAACCCGCGTTAGTTGCAGTCAAATCAGACAAGGATATGCAATGTTGAAAACGAGGTCGGGAGAGGAGTAGGATAGGATAACTCCAATCGTCGTGCTGGTATGTCCAGGTGGAATGTGGGAGTGGGGCAGCTATTGGCAAGACCCAACCTCAAAGGGCCATACGGCCAAGGAGAAAGGAACTCCCAAAAAGACAACAAGCACAAGTGCAAACACAGCCTCTCAAATAGGTTGTGAGAGAGGAACGGCTCAAAAAAGCCCAGAGACAGGAGCGGGGACGGACATTGATCCCCGCCGTGACCCTGTGTCAAGAAAAGACAGCAAGAGCAAGTTGAGCAGCTGACTGCCACCGTCGTCGTCGTCGTCGTCGTCGTCGTCGCCATGCGTGGTGACCAGACACACCAGCGAACATCAAATTGTCGGCAGATCGCCTAAAGCGGCGATTAGGGTGGAGTGGGAGTACTCCACCAATGAGCCACACTCCCAAAAGCACGCAAGCAGAATGGACAGCACAGCAACAGCGAGACACGATCACCGACAAGCACCTCAAACCCGATCGTTGACCGACAATCCAACCAAAACGTAAAAATAAGACCAAAAGCGCACACCGCCGGCAACGGACCAAAAAAAAAACTACAAAAACAATAACTCACCACCGCAACAAATTGTGAATTCGCTGGATAATTCAACTCAAAACTCCCACTTTTGTTACTGCCCCTTGCAAACACCTGCTCAGTAATCCTCCTCGCTTCCGTATTATTTGGTAGCGGACTCGGGCCAAACGGAATAATAAGCACACGGTAGGGCGCTACGCCGTCGTTCCCCGTCACGTTTATCGTCAGATTTGTACATTGCTGGGGATTGCTGCCAAAGTTCCATGAGTATGCGTTGGCCCCAGGCACGGCGTGTACGAGAGCAGCTAGAACGACCAGCCAGACGGCACGCGGTAGTGAGTTGGCGAGAGCGAGGGGAAGTGGAAGGGGTGTTTGGGAGTTTTGAGGATGCAGCGGACGCAGACGGGCTGCGGGGGGATAGGGCATTGTGCGGTGGATGTGGCCGTGGACGATAGAGTGAATGGAAGAGGAAGAGAAGAGAGGACTAATTATCACCCAGTAAGAGACGTCACACTTTTGCCGTAACAACACAAACTATCATTCATCCCATGTTTCCAATCTTCCCACACCGCCACTAGAAGCCCGGCAATCGACATCACAGGACTAATTGCCGGCACCAATGCCCTACTCACCATTTCTACCTCCCGTAGCACTCATTTTGTAGTCAAGCGGACTGATTGTATTTCCGAAATGTCATATCTATTACTGATCATCTAAGAATCGACTGGAACAAGTTGTTGGCAAATAACCTCATCATGCTTCGTCGTCACCCAACTCTTCTTCCTCAGCGATCAGCTTCTCGACCTCCAACGCGGCCATGCATCCGCTACCGGCACTAGTGATTGCCTGCCTGTACCTCTTGTCCTGCACATCACCAGCTGCAAACACACCCTTGACCGAAGTCTGTGTGGTACCCGGAACAGTGATAATATAGCCATCAGGGTCTGTCTGAAGCTGCGAACGGACAAGGCCTGTAGCCGGTTCGTGACCTGAAAGGAGTAAAGAAGATAAACAACATCAGTCTCGGGTGATAGCACAGGGATGGGGGAAATAGACGGACCAATAGCATAGAAGAGGCCACTAACAGCAAGGTCGCGCTCTTCTCCGGTCAAAACGTTCTTGATGCGCAAATTGTTCAGAAGATCACCGTCACCCAAGCATTCAACTGCGACAGTATTCCAAAGAACGGTCTGAAAATACGATATCAGCATCAGGACATCCAAACCATCAAAATCAGATATCAACTCACAATTTTGGGATTGTTCAATAATCTCTTTGCCATGATCTTCGAAGCGCGCAGCTCTCCGCGACGCACGAGAACATATACATGCGATCCATACTTGGTCAAATCTGAATAACAAGCCCATCAGCAAGCAGACCCCCCAAACCATTGAAAAAAAAAACTGTAACTCACAAGTAGCTTCCTCAGCAGCTGAATCGCCGCCACCAATAACCGCCAATGGCTTATTCCTGAAAATTGGCACAGCACCATCACACACCGCGCAAGCGCTGATACCACTCTGCCAGTACATCTGCTCTCCCTTCAACCCCAACCTCTTCGCGCTCGCTCCAGTCGCAATAATAATCGTATCTGCCGTCTCTGGTTCCTCATTCTCCTGCATCTCACGCCAATACCTGAACGGACGCGCAGAAAGATCTATCTTCGATACCGTCTCTGTGATAATACGAGTTCCGAAACGAATAGACTGTTCACGGAACTTATCCATGAGTTCTGGCCCAAGAATGCCAGAAGGGAAACCCGGGAAGTTCTCCACTGGAAGCGATCACACAAGAAACCGGGGTCGTTAGCGCAGTGACCCAAATGGCAGACGATGATGGACCACTCACCATCAGTGGTTGTAGTGAGCTGACCACCTGCGGCGAATCCATTCGCCATAAAACCCTCGAACATAACCGGGGCCAGATTTGCTCGCGCAAGGTAGATAGCGGCAGTGTGTCCTGCAGGTCCAGACCCAATAATCACCTATAATATCAAACACAGGAGCGTCCAATTAGCTCGGGTCCGTGTCCAATCGCCACCCAGAAAATGCGAAAGATCGACTCACGACTTTCGAGTGCATCTTCTTACTCCTCTCATTCTTCTTTATGGGAACGGATGGCATATTTGAGGTCCAATTCGAAGTAGAACTGGTCGAAGAACTAGTCGAAAATCCAAACGCTTGCGATGACCGAGGATTATGGAAGACTCCTGGAGCGACAGCAGTAATAGCTGAAATTCTAAAGAAGGCGTTGAGCCTTGAGAAGGATGAGAAGGAGGTACGGAAGAAGAAAGACGAAGACAGTATGACTGATTTTGGGATATAAGTAATCCAATTTTCTTATTCGTCCAGGCCAAAACCACGGCAATCGTCATCAAGTTAAATTTCACGTGACCTTATTTACCTTTGTCAGCCTTGGCGGGTCGTGCTCTGCCGTTTATCCTCTGCGTTTTCCACTGGTTACTCTCCACCTCCCTATCTATTTTCAAGCCAAATATCGTCGATGTAGTACATTGCAGTTCATATATACAAGCCATTTAACTATGACAACCCCCTCAACAAATGAATACCCGTCATTACCCTGGACCCTTTGACCACCAGGTCCACCCACCGCTTGAATATCAGGATTACCAACACATCCACAGATAACGGGACCAGCATCTAAGCGCTCACTAGCAACCTCCCAAGAAACACACAATACACATGTGCTCAAAATTTCATCAGCAGCTACTTCGATGACGGCACTTATTCCCGTGCTTTCTCTCACGAGTCACAACCCACCATCTGCATCTTGAAATACCAAGGGAATTCGACGATAATATTGAACCCTGTCCAGATGTTAGCTTCCAGACCACGAATTGATACCTCTCTTACTTTGCCGAACACAACACACTCGGATCTGTCTGTTTTGATCACACTTTGTGTCTCGCTTCCGTTGCAAATCGGACTTCTTTTTCGATTATATTAAAATGATTGACGAACGCTTGGCTACGTTCCTTGTGATATATGTCGCTAATGCCATGTATCTCTATGTGCCGGATATTCGCTGGCACTAAACATTGATCCTATAGGTATTCTATCACTTCTCAATCTCCTGCCAATCCCCGACCCCCTATGTTCATACTCCGAATGCTGTTACCCCCCGCGCACAGCACCGCAGGGGCACCGGCTGTGGCTACCTAGCGAATAAGCCACTCTAGAACACCCTGCACAAGAGACGCCAAATAATACATATATTCCCATCGTGCTCTCACTAAATACGGCAAAGTTGCACCCTGCGTTCTAACGCCAGCTATTGCGTTCAAGCACTCGGGCTAGAAAAGAGAAAGTACGTCGTCCTAATTTACTAAACCGTCAACCCCCCGAGCAGCGCCCGACGATAACGGAGAAATTCCACATGCTTCTCAGGATCACAGAATTCAGCATTCGATATTATAAACAGAAACTACGCTTGAGAAATGTCGGTCGAAATCTCCGAGCTCCATTCTAGCCGGCCCGAATATGTCAGGGAGCAAAACAACACGCACGCAAAACAGTTGCCGTTGAGGCTCAATGGAGGCTTCACAGTAAGACGCAGAGCAGCGGGGATATTGGGGACAACGCATATGTATAAAGATATGCGGGATATGATTTGTACAGCGCTCACCGGGAGAGAGATGAAGCTGAAGAGTGAATTGAATTACAGTGACAAGTACATCAATCAATACGTGTTAACATGGGCAGGCTGTCAGACTTCCTGTATAGGCTGCATATAGGAAACGAATTGATACACCCGATACCAAACGGAGTGTACCCCAAATAGACAAGGCACGAGAATATGATACATTTTATGAAATAAGATGCTATCCTCCTGACTAATTGAATCGGCTCATAGAAAATAAGAGGCTCATTAGTACTATAAACATGAACGAAGCAATGATTGGACCGAAACACCATCGAAAGTGTATGAGCAATCCGTCACGACCCGAAAAAAAGATGAGATGAGATGACCCAGTCAAAATGAAAGTGAAAACCCCCCAACTAGTAAGTGCTTGA
>QFDT01001202.1:0-13560 GCA_003315915.1 Macrolepiota dolichaula
CGGGTCACATCACTACATCCATCCCAACAACCGGCTCTGGAACGCTATGCCTCGGATATCATTCGCAGGATGGATGAGGCTGCTAGGAACAGGGAGGGTCAGCTGCGAGAGCTGCTAGAGTACGATAGGGAGTTTAAGAAGATTGCAGGTGAGGTCGGGGGAACGGAGGTTTTGGGCCGTGTCGACGAGCTTCCTTCGTTGAGCGATGAAGATGCCAACGCTGATCGTGATTCATCATCTTCCGCAACTCTTGTTACGCCCACAGCAACTTCATCCGGACGCGCACTGGATACCCTGACAGAGGAAGACCAAACACAGCAGAATGAATGGGATATAGACCCTCATGCACACTTGCATCGAGACCTTGGAGAAGATATTTCGCCTTCAACTTCCGTGTCACCCTCACCAATAAAAGCGACATTTTCACTCTTGCCTCCTCCACCCCCTATACCCGCACCGTCGAAAACAACGCCTGCCAGCGCGATACCCCATCTCACGCATATACGCAAATTCACTTCATCACTCATTTCGTCTCTTACAACATTATCGGAACAGGCTCAGGTCAATGGTGCTGCTACTACAGAAGCCGGCAGGAAGATAAAGGCACTGAAGAATAAAATGGGTGGATGGCAATCGGAGTGGGAGAGCGCAGAGAGGAGCAGGGTAAGGATTGAGAGATGGGAAGCCGGAATAGTGGATGGACAGATTGGAGATGGTGCAGATGATGTTACGCTTGGTAGCGTGAGTCCTGCGAGGCTGGCCGCTAGGAGAAGGGTAGATGGGAGGAAACTTGTAGAAGAGTTTCTGAGTGCGTCGGAAAAGGCGATTAGAGAGGCGACGGAGAGAACTCAGGCAATTATGGCTCGGTAAATTCAAAGTACCTTGTGCATCTAACCGCCTGTCCGAGGATCTTGTTTCAAACTATACCACTTAATTTTCGACCCTTGATACTAAGGCTTAGACTTGTTTTTTTTTCCTATGTGTTTCCATACGTTGCTCTTATAGTTCACCGTACATATCTTACTACCCGAGTTTTGGATACGACCAGATGTTGTAGATAATCTCCTAGCCTTGTTAGCAGAATATATTCGATGTTCATGACCAAAGGCGAGGCGAAGCATCGACCACAGCCCTTCACTATATATGGACCCACACAAGGCAATAAGATCAACAAGCTTCCCCGATTTGGTAGTCCTAGTTGAGTCAAGATTCTTATTCGAGGCGGGTGCCCTTGCGGTTTCGATTGAAGGGGGATACCTAATGTAATATAATGCTGATTTGAAGTACATAATGAAGTGACTCGCAATGACGCTCTCCGACGGAGAAGTGTCATAAGGGAAATATAACACATTGTCCAACGGCGGATCTGGGAAATGTGACAAAACTGGTGGATTTTGCAACGGCCTCCGGGATGGTGGGCGAATAATTATGACACCGTGCAAACCTTGGCCTTGATCCTGCCAGCCTCTACCGCTGCACCGCTCATGCATGTATAAGATCTATGCGTGGCAGAGTCAATCATTATAGACTCTCTTTATTACTATTGGTCTAGACCTACTTGTGTTTCCCAAGAATTTCAGCCTTCTTGTGAAACGTAAGGCTAGGTTGCATCCGTTGATAGCAGACACCACGGCTGGCGTAAGCGACTAAGTCGCAGAGTTCTGTGGTCCTGCGCATTCCATAATTGAGAACGGCGTGACAACTTCAGGGTGAAATACATTCAAGGTATAGACTTACTCTTTGACAATGGCTGAGAAGATGTCACCAAGCCTAATGCCGGCAGGATTCGAGACAGTGATCGTGATTCCAGGGAGGCCGAAGCAGTTTCGACGTTTATTGTTTTCTGCGGGGGTTACCTCAATGTCCAATTTGGTGGCGACAGGTACTGTAGCGTAGTTGGTCTGGAGGGGGAGATCAACGAGCGGTGTGCGACAAATGTCGACATCATTGGTAGGGGCGCGGATTTGAACTGTGGTGATCGATTCTCCCATTCGATATGATATGCACTGCATCGCCGGGTGGAACTAGAAAGTGTGTGAGCAGGGCGTCAATCTAGGAGCGGGTCGTCCCACCCGTATGCGAGTATCTTTAGTAGAATCTTGAAGAAGTATGGGTTCACAGCCTAGAGGGATCAAATCGCTGAGGACGGGCGTTGATGGACGACGAATATATGGGTTCACCTTCATCATAGTAGTGCGGACTAGGTCGTTTGAAACATGCTCGGGCTAGACATGGATCGGTCTCTATAACGGTCTTCCACAACCGGCAGACACGAGATGCTCGTGTGAGCTCTGTGCTGTTCAATTTCAAGAGTATCTTAGTGAGGAGTTCTGGGGGAAGGTTGGTATTCATGCTGGGTGATGGGGGAAGAGCGGAGATGTGAGGGATTAATACCCTTGCCACAGGCCTTTTATACAGTGAGAAGGAGATGAACCTTGATCCTGTTATTCGAAAGGAACAATTTTAACTACATGCGTAGGGCGGAGCTCGGCAGCCAGTCTGATTTTAAGGTCCTTTTAATCTGTCCGGAGATAGCCCGACCGCAGGGTCGAACAAAGCGGCTCCTTCACAATTATATATCACATATCTCTGCTAGTAAGTGTGTGTGCTTGGGGAATGCATTCTCGTTTCGGATTATTCTCAAGTTGGCAATGTTGCTTATTGAATAATCATGGTGCTTCGGCAATTCCGTATGGCCGTTCGACGATCATTACGAGCCCCGAGACCAGATTAAATTGTTACTATCCAAGTATTTCAATCGGAATTGGTAGGGTGAGCTACAAATACCTAAAAACAAGGAGCCAATTTTGTAATGCGCCGGTGCGGGACTTTGCAGAGATTGGCGATCACATGATGAAATCGGTCACAAGTGTAATTAGGTGACATCTGTGGTTCAGCGTCTCCTGGATACTACAAGGACAAATACACGCAATCTTTTGGTATTACCGCCCCGCGAGTCACCAGGGTCTTCTGTATACCCCATCCTGCATTGATCTCTCTATAAGCGATTAACCTATCCCAAGGTCCATGATGAACATCTGGGTGTGTATGATATTTGCTGCTGCATATCTCAATTCAAGACTTAGTTTATCGTGTTTTCAGACAGAGCACCGTAATCCTGAAGGACGAACATATTGGTTCAATACTGGCACGAAACAGAGTGTTTGGGAGAAGCCAGATGGTGAGCTTTGATCGATCAAGTGTGTTACTATCAAATATTGAAGTTGCATCACAGATTTGAAAACGTCGTTTGAGGTTAGTGGTGCTTCCTAACCGACCCCTCTGTTGCTCAAGTTTTTGCAGCGAGCGCTCAGCAAGACCAAATGGAAGGAGTATTTTTCAAATGGACGGAAGTATTATTACAATGTATGCTACCTTTTCTTTTGGAAGTTCCTGGACACTGATGGAAGATTACAGACCGAAACCAAAGAGTCAAAATGGGAGATGCCTGAAGATGTCCTACTTTACATTGACCAAGTACAGGAAGGAAGTAAGGATGGACAAGACACAAGGTATTCAGTAAATATCATCACTCCCATGAGTCCTTTTCCTAATATTTACACTAGCCAAACCCGAGCTATAACTGCTCCAGGATTTACACCAGTCGGAGGAACTCAAGGTGCACTCGTCCCCATGGGAGGCGCTGACACATCCTCATCTACTCCCTCCCAGCCTCAACAAGCAAATGGTACTAGTGCTGCACCTTCCCTCGCAGTTGGTGCTCACACCGGAAGCAATGGTCTACCACTTGCTGCGAATTCTGTCTTGCCAGCGCGCCCTCATCTGCCTGATGATCCTGTGATTCCACACAATGGATTTGCGACAGTGGAGGAGGGTGAGAAAGCTTTCATTCATTTGTTGAAAAAGGCGGGAGTGGATGCGAACTGGACTTGGGACCAAACGATGCGTGCCATTATTACTGATCCGTTGTACAAGGCTCTGAATACCCTCGCTGAGAAGAAAGCTTGTTGGGAAAAGGTACGAGTTAAATCTGTCACTTCATTTTTACTTTAGCTAATCCTTATCTAGTACACGAATGGGTTGAGGGCAAAGGAGCAAGAGGAAAAGGAGGCACGGCTTGCCAAGTTACGTCCTGCTCTTAGGAATATGTTAAAGGGCAACCCGAACGTTTTTCACTACACGACTTTCCGAACTGCAGACAAGCTCTTTGCACAGCATCCAATTTGGCAACAGGGTCGCATCGAGTCGGAGAGGAAGCTCATCTTTGAGGAATATGTAACCGAATTGAAACAACGCGAAATGGTGCGTCACTTATATCTCATGTCATGTTCTTCCTTTCATCGCGCCTCCCTTTTTTCCACACGCATATAGCAAGAGTCCCGCGCTTCGCGTACGCGCAGCGTATCTAAGGTTGTTGCGCTATTCAAAGAGTTGAATGTGGATGTCGTCACACGCTGGAAGACTGCTCATAATTTGGTCATGGAGTCTGATGAGTATAAGGTAGACCCAGAACTGCAGAAATTACCGACCCTGGATATCTTGCTAGCGTTCGAAGATTACAGTCGGGTCAGGGAGAGGGAGTATGAAGAGCAGACTCGGAGGGCGCAGGTTGAAAAGACGAGGAAAGAGAGGAAGGCCAGAGAAGCCTTCAAGGTATGAGTTTTCTTGTGTGGAATAGGCTTGAGGTTGACAGCATTTTCCAGGCGCTCTTGCAGGACCTTGTCAATGAGGGTAAAATCAAAGCCAGGTCCAAATGGAGAGATGTCTATCCGCGCTTCAAAGGGGATGAGCGTTACCTTAATATGCTCGGAAATCCTGGATCCAACCCGCTTGAGCTCTTCTGGGATATCGTCGATGCGCTTGATCAAAAGTTGGATGCCAAGGTTGCTGCAGTAGAAGTCGCCTTGAGACAATGGAGTCCTCCAGGCACGCAAGCAGATAAGCCAACGGTGGAGGCTGATGGGGATGTCAAGATGGGGGAAGCGGAAAAAGGATTTGTAGTAGAAGTTGACACGGCCGAGAAAGACTTCATGAAGGTCCTTGAGGCTGGTGCAACGGAAGCGGTTGGACGGTTGAGCAAGGATGATTTACATGACGTATTCAAAGCGGTACGGGTTCTGTTTCTGCCTTCTAGGATATTGAAATTGATTTTTGTGCTCTAGCTCAAGGATGTGGCGCTGAAGAAACAGGCCGACGAAAAGAGAAGAGCGGAGAGAAAGCAACGGCATTTGCAGGATGATTTGAGATATGCAATGAAGAAACTTTCGGATTCCATTGATATCACTCTTCCTTATGAAGAGGTGAGTTCGTATTCTTATCCTTATCTCGTATTATATTGACATCAGGGAAGATCGTCGGACTGATTGAGCACCTACCCGAGTACAAGGCTATTGAGGATGATGAAGGAAGGCGTGCTGCATTTGCTAAATACGTGAAGAGACAAAAGGTATGCTGCTCTATTCGTGGGACGACAAACGCCGATTAATATTCATTGGACAGGAACGCATGCGCGAAGCTGCTTCAGAAGATGGTGCCTCAACCACGAGCCGGAAGAGAAAAGAGCCACACAAGGAGCACAAAGAAGAAAGGGACAGAGATAGGGATAGGGATCGTGACCGCGACAGGGAAAGGGAGAGAGAAAGAGAAAGAGAAAGAGAAAAAGATAGAGAGTATCGTGAGAGGGATAGGGATAGGGAGCGAGACAGGGATAGGAAGGACTATGACCGTGGTAGTCGGAGCTCGCGACACCATCGGTATGACGACCACGACGATCGCAGGACAAGAGACTACGGGAGAGAACGGGATAGAGATGATCGGGATAGGGATGGGTATAGGTCGTCGCGACACAAGGATGACGAAAGGAGACGAGACAGTGGACGTAAAAGCTCACGAGCCGATTACTATGGGAAAGAATGGGACGACACACCGAAGAGAGAAAGGGAAAGGAGTACGTCGGTGTATCGGGACGAGCCTAAGGAAAAAAGGGATTGGGATGGCAGCAGCCATGAGGACAGAGCCGAAAAGGTGAGATTTTACACGTATTCTTGCATTGTGGTATGTGATTTTTTACGTTTTTTGATCCGTAGCGGCCCCGCTATGACCGTGACGACGCGCCAAGCGAGGATATGGAGGTGGATAAACGCGACCCGTCTGCTCGTGCTGAGACTCCAGAGGAAGGCGAGATTTGAGGACTAGTATTCCGACTTTCTGATTTATGCAGTGCCATGTAATCTCGTATTATGAGGGTCGAATTATAATCTACACAAGTGGTTATGTGTCGGCAGGGATCTCAATCTTGCTAACGCGGAGGCGAGTGTATGGTTGCTTATGCTGTATGGTTTTCCTATACCCCTTTCTCCGCTTCTTCTTGAAAATATACTCCATAGCACCTTTTGTGTGCTCAATGACAGTAGCCTCCACTTTGACTTTGGAAGAAGGGATGGTGGGGTTGCCGCGAAGGGTATATTCGCGCGAACCAAGCTCGTGAATGGCATCGAGAGTAACGACGTCGCCAACATTGACGTCACGAATACGAGGGACAGTAAGGAGGTCGCGTGGTGTGAGGATGTACTGGCGGCCGAGGAATGACGCGACGACGTATTGCGAGGGTTGGTTGCGGATGAGCTGGAGGGCAGAGACAGTCGATTCTGGCGTAATTGCTTGGGTATGGAGAGTCCGTGCAAGGGGCGAGGGCACTGTCAATAATGTCCATTAGATTTCACGTAAAAATTACTTGAAAAACGAGACTCACGTCGCCTGAAGATACTACCCAGAGCTGCCATTGGTGTGGACAACAACAACACGTTCAGAGAAAATGGATGTACCCTGAACAGTGTATGAAGTGTGCGAAATTTACGGGATTTTGAGCGGAGCTTGAATATTCCGAGTAAGGCCGAGCGCGATGTACTAGAAACCGAAAACTTCCCTTCTTCATACCCCATTCCACCTTTTTCCTCCTCCCCACTCCAAATGTACCGCATCGCACTAAAGAACTCAACACGTCGTGCTCTCGCTGCATCAGCAAAGGTACGTGCCACGTTCTGCAGCGCACTGCTTGGTGTTTGCTGCGTTTGGGAGCATAAGAAAGAAGTTGACCCGGTGTTATAATTTTGCTTCTGCTTTTCTAGAGTGCTCGTTCGTATGCCACCGCGAAGCCTGGTACGTGTTACTCGTTCAACTCTACGCGTTCGAACTCCGAGCTGACCATGCGTGTCTTTGCATACGCTCCTTCCGTTGTCACCCGGTATTCCGAACTTTTACACGTCACTTGAACTTTCCGCCCACTCCGAACAGCTGCTTCCGAGGTCTCATCCATCCTCGAGTCTCGCATCTCGGGCACCTCTGTCGGCGGCAATGTCGAGGAAACCGGCCGTGTTTTGAGTAGGTTTCCTCCATCCAACCCCCTGTCTCCGTCAGACTTACTCGGAGAAAAGGTGTTGGTGACGGTATTGGTCGTGTCTGGGGGTTGAAGAACGTCCAAGGTTAGTCGCCTCATTCCGTTCTTGACGCGTCTACAAGAGCTAACAACATATTTTCCATCCTCTGAATTTAATAGCCGAAGAGATGGTGGAGTTCTCGTCGGGTGTTCGTGGCATGTGTCTGAACTTGGAAGCCGACAACGTCGGTGTCTCCATCTTCGGTAACGATCGTCTCATCAAGGAGGGTGATACCGTGAAGCGCACTGGCCAGATTGTCGATGTCCCCGTCGGTCCCGGCCTTCTTGGTCGTGTTGTCAACGCTCTTGGTGACCCCATTGACGGTAAGGGTCCCATTGAAGCCGCAGAGCGTCGTCGTGCCTCCGTCAAGGCACCTGGTATCTTGCCTCGTCGCTCCGTCAACCAACCTATGATGACCGGTCTCAAGCCCATCGACGCCATGGTTCCTATTGGTCGTGGTCAGCGTGAACTTATTATTGGTGATCGTCAAACTGGTAAGACCGCTGTTGCCATTGACACCATCCTCAACCAGAAGAGGTGGAACGATGGTAATGAGGAGGTCAAGAAGCTTTACTGTGTCTACGTCGCCGTTGGCCAGAAGCGTTCTACCGTTGCCCAGCTCGTCAAGACGCTCGAGGAAAATGACGCTATGAAGTACACCATCATTGTTGCTGCTACTGCCTCTGAGGCTGCTCCCCTCCAGTACCTTGCTCCCTTCTCGGGTTGTGCTATGGGAGAGTGGTTCCGTGATAACGGCAAGCACGGTAAGCTTCTCTGTGTCTAGCTTATTTTTCTGTGTTCTTACGTATTGTCTTTAGCCCTCATCATCTACGATGACTTGTCCAAGCAGGCCGTCGCTTACCGTCAGATGTCCCTTCTCCTCCGTCGCCCCCCCGGTCGTGAGGCCTACCCTGGTGACGTTTTCTATCTCCACTCCCGTCTCCTTGAGCGTGCCGCCAAGATGAGCGACAAGTTTGGTGGTGGATCCCTTACTGCCCTTCCTATCATTGAAACCCAGGGTGGTGATGTGTCTGCCTACATTCCCACCAACGTGCGTAATGTTTACTAGCTCTATGATGCTTTTCTCACAGCGCTATCTCCCATAGGTCATTTCTATCACTGATGGCCAAATTTTCTTGGAGGCTGAGCTGTTCTTCCGTGGTGTCCGTCCCGCTATCAACGTCGGTCTCTCCGTGTCTCGTGTCGGTTCTGCTGCACAGACGTAAGTATTGAAAGTTCTTATGACGTCATCGACCGTTGAATTTCTTTGCAGTAAGATCATGAAGAAGTTCGCTGGTTCGCTCAAGCTCTACCTCGCCCAATACCGTGAAGTTGCTGCCTTCGCCCAATTCGGTTCCGATCTCGATGCCTCGACCCGTTTCCTCCTCTCCCGTGGTGCCCGTCTCACTGAGCTCCTCAGTATGTGCTACCATCATCCTCTCCTGTATCATGTTGACTGACGTCTTCTTTAGAGCAAGGTCAATACCAACCTTTGGCTACTGAAGTTCAGGTCCCTATCATTTACGCCGGTGTCAACGGTCTCCTCGACTCTATCCCTGTTGAACAGATCACCAAATGGGAAGGTGAATTCCGTGAACACCTTACCGCTACCCAGGGCGCCCTCCTTCAAGAGATCTCCGCCGGTGCTGTGACACCAGAGCTCGAAGCTAAGATCAGGAAGGCTGTCGAGGACCACGTCTCCTCTTTCACCTCGTAAAAGCCTTCGATTATTCCCATAGACTCTCCTGGGCTAGTTTACGTCGGGATCCCAAAATAAAATTCTCTGCATGCTTTCTTAGTTTTAATATATAATTTCTTATGAGAGACTTGCCCAAACCAGCCCACTTGAAGCAAGTTGAAGGGTTACTGATAACGAATAATGACCAAGGCTATCTATGAACCCAATTTGTTTAGCATCTGATCACGGTGTTTACTTCTGATTTAAGCGATTCTGAGTCATTTCCCGTTTTGTGACAAGTTTAAATACTTTCTTTGCAAGAGATCTCAGCCATAATTTCTTGACTACAATGTCCGATGCGGAAGAGATTGCGAAGGCGGCCAAAGCTGCATTCGAGGCATCACAGCTCATTCCCTCACAGGAACGGATCGCTGCCCTACATGCTATAAAACGCGAACTCGAGACGAGGAAGGATGAGATCCTAAATGCCAACAAAGAAGATCTACAGGTTCGCTATGTTGTTTATGCCCAGCAGACAAAACCTAAACTTCATTCTAGGCCGCACAGGTAGAGGTGGATGCCGGGCGTATGTCCGAATCGCTTCTCAAACGCCTTGATCTCGGGAAAGGTGATAAATGGAGCTCAATGCTTCAGGGCATTCTCGATGTAGCATCTTTGCCCGATCCGACGGGGAAAGTGAACTACGCTAGTGAACTGGATGATGAATTGGAGTTGTATAGGGTCTCATGTCCTATCGGTGTTCTCTTGGTTATTTTCGAGGCAAGGCCTGAGGTCGTGGTTAATATTGCAACGTTGGCCATCAAATCTGGTGTGTCCGATTTTTGCAGATATGACATGGACTTCGCTGACGTATATGTATGTTCCGTGCCCCAGGCAATGCTGCGATTCTGAAAGGCGGTAAAGAGTCCAACCGTACCACCGTCCTCCTTGCTAACGCCATTTCGTCTGGTCTCGCACAAACGAACCTCCCACCGACATATATCCAAACGATACAGACTCGTGCAGAGGTGTCGACCTTGCTTGTGTTAGACCAGTACATTGATCTTGTTATTCCGAGGGGAAGTAATGCGCTCGTGAGGAATATCCAGAATAATACGAGGATACCTGTGATGGGACATGCGGATGGGTTGTGCTCGGTGTTCTTGGATGAGAGTGCAGATGTTGAGAAAGCCGTGAGGGTCGTCGTAGATTCAAAAGTATGTCTTGATCGATTCAAACAAAAGCTGGGGCTCACGGTATCCCTGCTGATTAGATTAACTACCCCTCTGCATGTAATGCAGCAGAGACGCTCATCGTTCATGAGTCGTTACTCTCCACTCTCTGGCCGATAGTAGCAAAAGCACTGGTCGCGGAAAATGTGAAACTTATCTGCGATGAACGCACCCTCTCTGTCTTAAACAACACTCTTGATCCAGAGAAACTCAAGTCACACGTCGAACCATCTACACCTGAATCATACACGACTGAACACCTCTCCTTGACACTATCTGTCGTCTCCCTCCCCTCCCTTTCCTCTGCGATTCAATGGATCAACTCGCACTCATCACATCACACCGATTCGATTGTGACGGAAAATGACGCAAATGTGACGACGTTTTGTCAGGGCGTTGACTCGGCTGGAGTGTTTGTGAACGCTTCTACGAGGTTTGCTGATGGATTCCGATATGGATTTGGTACAGAGGTCGGGATCAGCACGGGGAGGATCCATGCACGCGGACCTGTTGGGTTGGAGGGACTTGTAACGTACAAGTATAAGATGAGGAGTAAGGCGAAGGTGGGACACATCGTCAGGGAGTTTGGGACTGATGGAAAGCAGTTCAAGCATAGGACGATCGAGGCTACGTCTGTGCCGTTTTGATCTTGAGTACCGCGGTCCATCTATTGGCGATAATTCGTTAAATTCCTTGCCTTGGATAATGTTCTTCTGCCTGACTGATGATTGAACAGAACCCTGATGTGGAACACCATCACATGAACCTGAGGACAGTAGAGTTTCGACAAAATATTCTGTGAAGGTAGGCATTTTACCTTACCCTGGTGGACCTTGTTGGGTATCAGGTCAGAAGGGCACTTGGCAGTACTCGATAGTCTGTCCCTCTCGTTTGGCGTCAGTTGGAATGTCTGTGTTGCACCTGACCTCTTGTGGTCCCTGACTACCATCTAGTCAGTTCAGGGTGTAGTCATCAATCATCCGTGAACATCCACCAACCTTTCCCCGTGCGCCACCCGTAAAGGCTTACCTTGAAATGACACATTCACGTATAACTCGCCCAACTCTAGAGGCACGCAGTTCGCCCCAAGGAACATCGACATTGTGGCCGATAAACAATTCCAATACTCTAAAAAATCTCGAACTGTATTCGACAACACCAGTTGACTTGCGCCAGGTGAAACTCCTTCTTTTTTATACTACATCATATTCCTGACGTTCTAGGATCCCAATGCGACACGGCCAACTCTCACACAATTATATGCGATTTGCTGTTCTTTCTAAGCCCAACTCACGCTCTGGTCTGAGAGCATGTCTGGCTCGCGAGTTCCCACAGATTGTCCAGTAATTGTCTATTTGATTCGAGGCCCGGTATACTTCTTGGTAGACCAAGTTTACGGCTGCGCGTGGGGAATACTGTCCACCAAAGTTCTCGAGACAACAGTGGACTCCCAATTTCTCTCGCCTACATACTGCGTGTTCTACCGTGCTTTGTTCCTCAGGAGCTTCCGCGAGCGTTCCCCGCGGCTGCTTGACACACTCGAGACCCGCGATGAACGATATCAGGTCTCCTAGAGTGGCGCCCAAGACCCCATATAGTCCGTTGGTGTCGTGCCCCTGGGTCGAGCTTACACATGCGAAACTTTTCCGAATCCACGAAGCTGCAGGGTCAGACACTTTGATTCCGACACGGACCATATGCTATCATTCTGGCGTTTGAGAGCCCCAGATACATTTTGGCACAAACGGATCACCATTGTCAGAAGCAAGTGCCGTAATTATGGTAACTTTATGTGTCAGTATCAGAAGGGAAGGATCGCTGAGATTTGGTTTCGCGCATGGAAATAAACGACGTTACTACCGTTGATTGAGCTGTTACCGTATTCTTCCCAAAGCGGGGGATGGCATCAGAGTGTGGAGCGAAGAGGGTATCTTGCTGCCGCATTTTGAACATAGCGGTAGCCATTATGGGAATGTTGCATACGATGAGAGATACTCCGCTCTTTGAAGAGGGTGAGAAATGTTCGCTTGTATAAAATCGCCACACACACTCACTTCGATGACGGCCGCGATGACGATAGGAATCTCCTCTACCTCGAACAGAAAGACGGCGTGCACGAAAGATACGATGGTGGTAACAATGCAAGTTCCAAATATTACTATCAAACGGTAGCGTAGCCTCTTATCCCGAATAATCATGACCAGTCGTACGGGGACGGCTAGTAGGATGCCATCCGAGATTATGTCGGCTATACATCCGGATTAGCAGTGAGGGTTACTCCTGATCTCGGATACCTCAATAAACAGACACTTACTGGTCAGTTGACAGATGGCAACGGCACGACTGAGTTTACACTGCGGAATATCTGCATGTTTCCAGGCAGTGTTGGTCTCACATTCCCAGTATAACTGGGCAGTGAGAATAACCCAGGCTAATAGAAATAGAGCTGCAGCAACGGAAAGATAGCGATTTGGGCGGAGACCCCGCGTAATTCTGATAATGGAGAACAGGATGGAGAGTCGGGCAGACCTATATGATGTATAGTTCAGTTCCTGAATTTCAACTTCATAAGGGTGAAGAACGCTGACCAGATGGCAGCATAGAACGTATTAGACATCAAGTAATACCGAACGGCGCCGTTATCATGATCTTAGGACGCGCCAAATTCAGCACGATGTAAGAGGCCGACAAGGCTGACTGTCTTACTCGGATCGATTAAAGTAGCAACCAGCTGTACGACCAGTGTGCACATGCTGAATACTGCCAAGATCTGTGAGTGTATTGGTTAATGTTATCAATTGAGTAGGTAATAAGTAGAGTGTACGGACGTCATCTATCCATAGCTGGCTTTTACGAGTTCGAATTATGATGCGAAATATTGTTGTAGAGATTGCGATAGCAGTCGAAGTACCACAGGCTACTGCGAGAGCGTGTATCAGGCTCCCGTACAGAATATGAAGCGGGTAGATGTTGCTTACTGCGAATTTGAGTTAAAGAGCTCAGGTCCGACATATTGGAAGGGGTTGGGATGCTTGCACAATGGGTGGGCTAGCTTTTTATATCATACATAGAGGCTGTACTAGGAGCCTGGGTTCTTGAGGCAAATAAAACGCGCGCATCGTAGAATCATGATTATGTTTGCATGTTCGAAATGTGATCGTAGGCACTCGTGTACAGGTATTTGTATCGTGTGTCCGAACTCGAGGTGAATTACACTGTGATGATAATGCTGGTCTGGCTCTTTGTTATTTGA
>QFDT01001213.1:0-11500 GCA_003315915.1 Macrolepiota dolichaula
CCATCCTCGTCCATCATATCATACTCCAGGGCCTTTCCAGTAAAGTAATCAACGATGCGTGGAATAATCTTGTCTTTGAAGTCCTCTCCAAGCTGGTAGTCAAGCTCGAGTTTCTCCTCAGCTTCATCGGCCTCTTCTTCATCGAGGTCTTCAAGAATTTCCTCAGACAAGGGGGTAGGGGGGGTAAAGAAGTTGAAGAATGACTCCGTTGGACGCGCTTTACGGACAAGACGAGTACGGTTTGTGTCTAATGAGGGCCATGAGTCGTGCAAATCCACCTCACGAATCTGGAACGTAAAACCTACTTTTGTTACGTTGCTTCTTTATTTCGAATTCCTTCGTGAGATCCTTGTCCTCTTTCCACTTGATCTCCGTGCCGATGGCGCGATCATATATGAAGTCGCCACTGTAGCCAACCTCCTGTTGATAGAGGTATGTTTTTGTGAGGGTTTCGTTCTCGAAGAAGTCGTTGGGGGAAAATGTAAATATAAGTTTGAACCCAGGCTTTCCACCGTGTTCACTATCGGGAGCGTCACTGAGATACTCGTATGTGACGTCAGTGAGATATTTCAGAGCGCCTTCATCGCGATCGGTTATCAAGTCAGCGAGACCAATATGATTTCGCAACGCGGTGAGCCAAAACTCGGGGATCGCAGTGGCGGATGGGGGTGTATCCTTCGGTAGCGGGGTATATGTTGCATCGTCCTTCAAGGAATATTCTGTACCAGCATCAACTTCTTCAGTGGTAGGTGCCTCCTTGCCACTGATGATCGCGTTTCTGCGTTCGTATAGTGGTTTGGTGAGTTCAAGATACTGTAGATGAAAATTAACGTGATGGTGTTTCCGCGATGATATGATAGCACACCTTTTTCTCTAATTCGGTCATTTCGCGTTTGAGCTTGGCTTGAAGCTCATCCTGCTTGACTTGAATGCCCTTGAGCGCTTCAATACTGAGCTTCACCTCGAGAGGAAGACTCTCGATGTAGTTTGAGCTCTTTCCGATTAATCCCGCAAGCTTTCCTTGAACCAAGCCAAGCAGATGTGCATGGGTCCCGGAGAGATCTGGTGCAACATTCTCACCATCTTCTTGCTCGTTATCTTCTGCGATGTCTGGAACGGTTGGTCTTGAGAGGCCCTGCGCGATAGGTGCCTGGTTAAGTGGTGTGTTTTGTGGTGTTGGCGCCGTTATGCCTTGGCCTGAGATAGGGACGTTGGCAGACATTTTGACGAAGAGAAAAGCTGGGGGAGAAGAGAGAAATGAAAGGCGAAATCAGATCAGACGTACTCATTCAATCTTTTCCGTACCGCCGAGCGGAGTTTCGGCCCTCTCCGGATGCCGGTCACAGTACCGACTGACCCGCCCAGGGCTTGTATGTAATCTTCTTCCTGCTTTACGATAAATATCCGTTCATTTCGAGGTTTTTGTCATGCTGAAAGAGCTAGTCCACAGCAAGTCCCCTCTATCGAGTCCGTCTTTTCTTCGGGCTCGTAATTCATGAAATGTAAAGATGAACGTTTAAAACGTGTCTCTAGCATCCATCCTGTCAATTCAACCCATCCCTGAATTCCAAATGAAGCTGTAGTTCGGCTTAGTGTTTCTTTGAGCCTTCGGTTTTTGGGAGTGTGGCCTCGAATCTACTGGCCCTTGACAGAGCAGCATCGCGCCACGGTAGGCTGCTAGTGCTTTAATGATGGTTGATGGAAGGTTGCCCGTCGTTCTTTGATGTTCACTTATTACCTCGAAGACCCGACCACATGGTGGATCACCTTATACCATGACATCACACTTGGCGACTAATCATGCAAGGATAACCCTCCAGGAAGCACAGACCTCCCCTTCGTATCATAATACTCAAAGTATACCATTCATTAGTAGGGTTTACCTCTGCTTCGTGGCTCGTGGGCCTCATTTTATAAGACGGGCCTCGTTTCACTTCGTTCAATCCAAAAAAAAAATCAAAAAGAGTGCTGTCTTTCCGCGTGTAGCAGTCACAAAACTCGTCTTGGGTTGTACAATCAACTTTATCCTATAGGATGTACTTATCTGATGCGGCACAAAGACCCCAAAGTTAAAGCTTAAAGATTGATAGGTCTACAGCCGTGTGTATACAGAGAGCCACAAGGTCCTAACCAAACACAAGAGCTCGATAAGAACACGGCGTATATTGCGCGTCAAATCAATGGTACCTGAAGATTGAGGGGCGAACATCGAGGTGTGGTCAAATGTTCGGACGTCTCGCTGTTCCGGCTCCCAGTTCAGACCCACCCCTAAGTTCCAACAGGTATAAGCCGAAGATTTGGAGTTTCTACCCGCGAACCATTTAAAATACTCCCCAAATACCCGAAGACCGAGACCAAATAACAGACGGATGTGGTTCTACACTTCAGTTACCGCCGGCGCCGCCCTCTGAAGAATTTGGCCCACCCGCAAACTCTGAATAGACCAAGATTACACTTGATCTCATTCAGCCCCCCGATTAGTATCCGCGGCGATCAGCTTTCAGTGTATTCAGTTTACAGATTAGAAAAGGAATCCGCCATTTAAATTAAAAGTATTTTGGTATAAACTTGCCTCTTTTTATTTCGTAAGGAAACGAATGGGATGTGCTCCAACCCCAAAAATGTATGACCGCCGAAGACCACGGTGTGTCGTCCCCTGAGGAATGATCTTTTAAGCACAACCTCGCTCTCATGCTTCTTTCTTAGCATACTTCATTGGCTGACTAGGATAGTAGTAGCGCGGCGCGCTGGTAGTCAAGCGGCATGTTCTAGTCTTTTGGATATACCGATCCCATCATCGCTACAAACTTGATTCGATTCTTGAAAGTACGTCCACGGAATACCTCTGCAGCTATTGTACAGAAAACAAAAGGACTTAATCGCTGCAAGACGATAATGAGGCCCGCGATTATGGTGGTGCTCTCAATCTTCCCAAACACGCTCTTGAGCATTGAGCAGAGACTCGCTCGGAGGGTCTCGGATCGAAAATTCTCACTTCTGGTCCGCGGCCTTGTAAAACTATGATATAGGTTAATCAATCTGGCTAGCTCGAGCTTGACAACAAGGAGCTCGGAAAAATATAAGGAATGGTTACATAGTGTCAACCAACCACCAAGGGTTGGAATATCTAGGCGCGAGGCCACAGTGGATACATAGGTATAGCTAGTGAGGAATTCCGTGTTGGAAGTCAGTTCTCCCATGCGTGCTGGGTAGGAACGTTCTCCCGCGAACAGCGCACATAATTCGAATTCAAGTAAAACACACTGGCTGTCGGGACTGAAAATGGGTTTGGGAACGTAGCAACCTAGTAGCTAGCACCAGAGTAACCATACGCCCGTGTCTCTGAGGCAATGTCCTTTCTCCTCGGGAGCGGCGGTTGTAGTTCTCATTGATATTTAGGACCATGGATCTCTTTTAAGGTGTTCTATGGTTACACTCCTGGAATATGAAAAGTAGTGGGAGACCACCTGACATATGGACGGTCAGTCTACATAGTCTACAAGTGAACTAATGACTGCTAATGATCGTTCGAGCTGGGTATGGAGCGGTGAATTGCAAATTCAAAGACGTGGGAGTCCTGGTGTACCTCCATCCAATAAGCATACACCACACGGTAGCGTGGGCACGCTTGTGGCGCTCTTCCCAGTAGGAGCAGCCTGTTGACAGTGTGACCAGGGTATATTGCTCTAGTCGATTCTACCAATGCATTGACCAAAAAAATTATCTATCTAGAAACCACAATAGGATTCCTTCATCCAATTATCCAATTAATAAGCTGGCCCGCACACCTGCATCACGACCAGAAGATGGAATGTTCGCCGGCGTGTATATAGGCGAGATAGTGTATCTGACTCGCTGTGAGAAGTAGTTTAGGAGTATTGTGAAGTTGCCGGTGACTACGGGCCTTTGCAAGATTGCAACGCCGTACAGGCGAGTGTCCATGAATACCTGTTTGGGAATTGCCCAGACCTGAGGAACCTAGCCGCCATCGAACAGAACAGAGTGAGATTCGATGTCGAGATCTGTTACCGTGACGGCGACGGTGATTGGTGTAGTTTCTTCATCGCGTTATGGTTGAAGGGGGGAATTGGGCAATTGAGCGGCTGATTGGGTCGTTCAATCGAGGGTTGTACTGGTCAGTGGTTCTCTCGCGGCTGCTAGGAGTAAGAGGTTGAAAATTAAGATGTAATAGCAAAGAATAATAGTAAAGGAGAGGCCCAACTTTGTATTTGAGTGGGTCTAAGTTAGTAATGGACTTTCCAGGCGCGTTTCGGCCTATTTGACTGACCTGTTTCGTTCAATCGGAGTCGCAGCTACATGCGGTGTTCGGTGCACTCACACACCAATAAGTGGGCCGTCCGGTAAGGCTGTAGTGGGGCCATTTCTATGCTATGGGTCCTTCCTTATTAAGGATTGGGTCGAGTCGATCATCTAAAGCAGTATATGGTGAATCGCCCCTCTCGATCCAGGCATGACAAATTCCTCAATTTTCCGCACAGGACATACAGCTAGTGACTCAAAGATAGGAAAAAATTGTAGAACATTGAATGTGGATTAGGAAAATTTATCCTCAAAATGTGGGATAAAAATATTCTTCTGCGAGGAATATTAAGCTCCTCTATTTATTTTAGTTGAAACGGGAGTCGATCGGGGGAGGAACCGGACCCAACGGGGAACATGGGTGGGGATATACATGACCACATAGCACACGGCACAGCGCACGCTTTAGGATGAGGACAGGCTCATCCAAAATTACATCACGTTCCATACCCTCTTTTCAAGCCGTCTGGGCGGTGTGTGTGTGCTCAGCTGCCGTCCGTCTTCACCACCTGTTCCTTCTCGCCTACAATTGAGGCATGCCATACCCCAATTCCCACTCATACGACGAATCCTTCGGTTCCAAAGACTCCAATTCCAATCCATTCATGTTTGCTTCGCAGCAGCACCCACAACAACCGCTTTATCCGACAAGCAACCACGACTCTCCTCAAAGCTGGCCACCATATGACCAGACGTTACTGCCGCCCTTCCAATCTCAGCCACTTCCGTACCGCGGCTTCCCAGCTCCCGCTCCGTACCCCGCCTCACGGCTCTCCCCACATAATATTGCCGGTGGCGGACATGCCGCCACCACTGTATCCCGCCTCAGTCTTGCCGGTTCACTGGACCCCGCAACTGGCATATTTTATCGGACGCCAGAGCATCCTCGCTTACGGACCGCTCAAGCTTGCGAAAAGTGTCGAACACGGAAAGCAAAGGTATGTATACCAGGTTTATAGTGAGCTGCCGGCTGATACGCACTACCTGCCCGCCATTAGTGCAGCGGTGAACACCCTTCGTGCAAACGCTGTATCAATCGTGGCTTAGTATGCGAGTACGCAAAAGAAGGAAGGGTTCGCGGGCCGAACAAAGTCAAGAACGCCACGAGTACGGGTAACCCGTCACTGAAGAACATCGGCATTCCTGCGGACGCAGATCTCGAGCAGCGTGGAAGGACATCAAGTGCCAATAGCAGTGGCAGCTCCATCGACCAGGCCGGGCCGTCAGCGTATGCGGATGACAGGAGCAAAATTCGAGAACAAAATCACGAAGGGAGCTCGGGAGGCTCACCAGTCTCTCCCTCTCTTATTCGTTTGGAGACGCGGGTGCGTTCTCCACATAGGATGAATTTTGGGCCTGTGTCTCAGCACCGATCGCCCCTCACGACATCTCTCTCCCAGGAGCTGTACTCGATGTCGAGCTCGACGGTATCTTCGGGTCAGTCTTCAAGACGAAATTCTTTGACCACTGCCGGTGTGGGACTCGGTGAACATCGGGCTTCGCGTCCCCGCCCACCCAACCTGGGTCTCGATCACAATTGGCGGCAGGACGTGGTGGATGCTGGGAACGATCACGCTGGCTGGATGGGCCAGTCAAATGAGGTAGTTGGCCTGGGTGGTTTGGCTGCCGACCTTGGGATAGATGTTCAGAATCCTCAAGGTCCACAATACGAACGGCAACGTCTAACACAACAACAGCAGCAACAACAGTACTGGCTGGAGCAACGGAGAATCGCTCTACAACAACACCGCGTGGTACAGCAACCGAATGTGCCCAGCGTATTGGATTATCCCCAAGTGCAGGCACTGCAGCAGCCTGCTTCGCTCTCAGGAGCTCCCACCCAGCAACACCATAATTCAAATCCCGGATCTAATGTTTACCAATCACATTATCATGTATACTCGTCGACCGGAGACTATGTGCATCAACGAGGGGTGGACTATGCGGATGGAATGCACGCACTTCAGCACCAAAGCTATCAGGAGCAGCACATTCCACCAGTCATGGGACACATAGGGAGTTATCAGCGAATTTCGATGGAGGTGGACACGGCAGAGCAGGGTTTGCACCCATCACTCTCGAGGATCGACAAAAGGGCGGATTTTTTGGATGGGGAGGCGGGAGAGGAGAACGCGGTGGGATCGGGTGGATTAGGAGAGGAGGATAGAACAAGGTGGGTGTAAGTGAGTCTTCCCTGCGTCGTTTTGTTTGTCTCTCTGGCCTTCTTCTTGCTCTCTTCTATGACGATGTTTCGGTTCCAAGACATTTAGAACACCTTCGCATGCCCTATGTTTATACAATTTTTTGCTTTCTCCGACGGACACTAAACTGGATCGATCAAGTTCACCGACCCCGCCCCGTTACCCAGCGCCCGCTCGGCAGGGCAATGCCAAGCACGACGCGCCTCTTTCAACTTGACTTCCCAACCACCAGACTCCAGAAGGCATATCTTGGCCTTTGACTATCCAATATTCTTCGCTCCTATGAGAATATCTCCCAGTTGAGTTGGTCAAACTCAAGACCAAACGTCAACTGGAGGAGGACGTCTATGGAGGACGAATTCCCGATCCAGATCGACATGATAAAGACAGGCTTGCATGGGAATCGATAGAATATACCGACTTCCCCCAAGAACTTCAGGAGGGATCCCTGGACTTTTCATCTGGCGGTGATGGATTGTATGAGTTTTGACAGAACCCAGCCGACCAAGAGTAAGCTTCGTCCATCTTTGTTGGCCACGACAAGATTGTGACGTCCTCGGTGGCCTTTGCGCGGATCTTGATTCAAGAGGAAGGGAAGCACTGCGGAGTTAGTTATCATTTAGAATTCCTGTCGGTTTTCGGGCTGATTTGGAAGTTTGCTTGGTTGGCATTGGGGCACTATCGTCTGTGAGCACGAGAGGTCAGACTGGGGGACTTGACTATTTGCTTAGCGTGATTTTCGCAATCAGGTAATAGTTTTTTTTTGCTTTATTGCATATTTGTAAATTGTACATATTGCTTCCTGTTCTTGATCTTGTAGACTATTCTGAAATCAAAGCGTTCAAGGACGTTGGTGAAAGGACAACAGGGGACTGTAGAAAGTGAATGAGTCAGACTTGATGACCACCAAAAGGGGAAAACATAGAATCACGGTCAGGCAAGGTGATTTCAAGTTGTGGTTGGTTGATGCCCAATCACTAGGAGGTGCCTGGGGCGTTAACAACGGCGTTTCAACCCATGGTACTTTCGGATGCTCACCAAGTATAATGAGTTTCGGGGTCAACAGGCTTGGATTTGTACACACTTCCTGATTCGAGACGTCATTATGCCGAAGACGGTCTGCGAAGATTGAAGAGATGAGGATCGAGGACAGTGCCCTTTCCATTCTGAGTTCCACGATAATACAAACTATCCTCCATTCACCGAAGTGAGTATGTGATCCCCACAATGGAGGGAGTATAACCGAATAGCACTGATGAAGGGGGAGGAAAAAACCAGTCGAATGACAACACCGGGCGATGGAATTTACACTTTCAACCTGGGAGGACTATTAGATATCACAGGCCCAGAAGTAGACTTGGCTACGCACGTACTTTTCGTGAGTATCAGTGCGGATATATGCCGTTAGGTTCTTAGTTTTCTATTGTGTCGAGTAGAAGTAAAGCTGGACAGTTCTGCCGCGATTAAGGTGGTTTTTCGTGTCATGTTAGTCTCGTGCCTCTAAAATTGACTTCTGAGATGCTTCCCAGGTCGGAGATGAGGGGATAGCCCGTTGTCCTGAAATCCAAGACAAGCTACGCGTTATATTCCTATGGGGAAACCGAAATAAAGTGCAAAGAATGGAGAGGAGTTTCCCGCGATGAGTTTAGCTCAACCCCGTTTCTGTGGCCTTCATGTATGATGATCCAGTCGGGGGGTGGGCGGGCTAGGGGAGTGAACGTAATGGAAAGGGCGAGGTAATTATTCAAGCCTCGCCTTCCCCGGTCGGCCTATAGGGGGAATAGGAACGTCATTTCCGTTTAGGAAGTAATATGGAATTCGATGACAGTCCTCGATTCGCTGTAATGCAATTCGAGTCCCCGATCAGGATCACCAGATGGCTTGTCGGGCTCGAATGCGGGGTTGTTATTGGGTAAATATCGCTTATTAGCTCCGGGAATCTGGTAGATAAACAGAGCGAGCATCCCCAAACTCTCATATGTTTCTAGATTTGTTCAGCTCTAGGATGGAGACTAGACCTGATTGAAGTGGTTCGTCTAAGACGGGCCGGTGGCTTGACCTATGAAGGGGGAAGTCATCAGAACAGATCATCACCAATCGAAAACAACGCGCCAGTCTTACCCTCGTTTCGCGTCAAAATGCAATCAAGAGGCCATTAATGCGACGAACATTAAGTGATACAGATAGGAAATGTATTGCCCGCGATAGTAATTTCTATCCATTTTCCTTGTGGCTATATAGACTCCGAATTCGTGCAAGGAAGAACAGCGAACCTCCCATCTGTATGATTAATCTGGTTCCTTTTAGGGTCCTGTCGGGTTGCTGAGAATGTCTTGCAGTAGAGTAGACATCGACACAGAGAGAAGGTGAATGAAAGCAGCTACTTTGGACCCTGTGGGGCAGAATAATCGGGAAGCCAACTAGAATCAGAGGTGCGGTAGAAGCGACTCCATCCCGAATCCAACTGGTTGAAAAGTCAAACTGACTAAAACGTCATAGGTGTTATTTTTCTTTCTGGAATGCCAAAATTCCGGTGGATGGAGGTGAGGATGGGGAAGACGGTCAATCGTGTTCCGTTGAAGGAGTCAAAAATTGTAGGAAAATATTATGTAATAAATAAGCGAAACACGCCATACTTACTGGGATCAAATTTCCCAGAAGGTCGTCTAATCACAATACGAGCGAAATAATTTCACACATATGTACCCTCACCGATTTTATAACATGCCTGACGCCTGTGGGCTGTGGTGGCAGCCAGCGCGACGTAGCGCCACCGACCCCGAGTCACCGTCCCAACACAAAGAGAAAAAAAACCATATGACTTACCAGGCTCATAACTTTCCGGGATCAGAACGGTATATCCTTTTTAACACATCCCAGGGGATCTCGGGGCTAAAAAAGGGGGGGGACAGCATGGGCTTAATGACCACAGATAAAAACAACTTATGCCCCAGAAACAAAGGAGCTGGCCTCAACGGGTGCGGGGACGATTCACAGTTAGCTGGTACATATCCACCTATCAAAGGATCAACATGTCACAAAACCAGATTCTGAGATACCTCCCACTTGTAGCCTCCAGTGGACCAATTCCTCATTTTTTATAGAAAAGTCAGGATTCCTTGCAGAGCATGTCCACTACTTCAAAAGGGTGTTTAACAGTAGCACCCGGCACCCGGTATAAGTAAACAGGTAGTAGCTTCGCTAGGTGCACAGGTCTAGTATCATCAACCCCGGGATTACACTATGAAGTGACAGTGATGGGGAACATAGTCATTGTAGCGCCTAGTCAAAAATGTATACACTTAGAGAATAACCCGATGGCTGCTTGAGGTGCTAGTGACAGTGATGTTGTGTCCGTCAACGTCTTACGTTCCGCTTCGATCTCAAAAGGGAAAGAAGATAAGAGGGATGAGAGATGAGGGACAATGCAAATACAATCTTCCTGATACAAGGGACATCTGTGAAACCATACCTGTAGAGAGTAAATAGGGGTCGCAAGTACACACAAGCCCAAAAATGACCACTGTCCGATTTCGGTCGCGAATTTTGCACAAGCTCATGGCAACACCGCCCAGTCTCTGCAATATTAGTGCTTAAAGAACTCACTCCTATGCCCTCGTGACTAGCGACCAAGAATCAGATATGTGTAGTTGGCTCTCACGACTAATTCATCGGGGAGCCTTGCGATTCAAAGATAGACCGAAGAGGAACCTTGAATATCATATGCTTTCGCGTCGTGACGCAACTTGTTCTGCCCGCATGGACGGCACGACTCTATAGGGGATACTGGCCATATACTATCATCCTGACGTTCCCTTCCCAACATAAAACATAAAAAATCGTGTACTGCTCAGATAGTTGCCTTTGGGGTCGGGATAAGAGCGTGGCAAACAGACACTCGATAAGGTTTTGATCCGTGCTCATTGATCCGATAAGGCGGCCCGCTGTTGTCCTCCGCTCTCCACTCCATGTTCGGCGAGGGGTTGATATCTAATCCCCCCTCCCGGTTGAACTCCACAAGAGTACATTGTCTGGAATAACGTGGGATGTTTCCCTCGCGATCCAGATCACAGACCACTCAAATCCCTCCCGTTGTCAATGTAACACGGACCTCGCACCGCTTATCCGTGGATATTGAGGCTTTTGCATACCGCACCAAGTAAGCAGCCATGAAATTCACCCAATATATTTGTTAAACAGTCCGCGAGTAGTCTCGGGGTATCAAGCTATTAATCCATAAGTTACAACAAGAGAAATGACAGAAAGGGCGGTGGCCGGATAGGAATACAATTCAAACTCAAGCCCGTTGGGTAGGGGTAGGGTGTGGCACTTAGTGTTTAACACGTATCATGCGGAACAAGTTTTTTTTCAATAGAGGAGGAATCACTGTGGGCCCCAGATTCCCATGTACGGGGACTTTCCTGGATCACAAAATCATGTCAAATCTCACTGTAAATGGGCTGAGGGTAGACAACATACCATGAGTTCTATATCTCTCTCAGTTATGACGTCTACGGTGACGGTCATAGAAGGCTGCTACGAAATATAAGACAACATGGACGTCCAAGCCCATACGAAACACTCACCTTTCTGCGAGTCAGTCGCTCGATATTGGAAGCATTGTTGTCGGCTATGACCCCGGAAGTTCCAATCGTTCTGCGCAGTTCCTGTCGTTCATTGAGACTGAAAACCCCAGATCAGAGCTTGGAAAAAGATCGAGTCATGGCCAACTCACGCTGACATGAAAGAGTTCGAGTATACTAGCATTTATAATGAGCCTAGGATTTCGAGAAAAGGGTTGCCGCACGCACGTTTCGCCAAACAACAATATACGCCAGCCCAAATGTCTAGTCCACCATCTTAAAACGAGTTCGGAGTTGCAGGATGATACGAAGCTTACAAGTATGAGGTGCAATTTGGAACTGGAACGATATTTAGTATATGTTCCATTGGATTTACTGTTCAGAAGACTTACACAG
>QFDT01001216.1:0-19933 GCA_003315915.1 Macrolepiota dolichaula
TCAGCACTCCCGCATTTCGCACCCTTAGATATCGAGGGGACACGGCCAGACATCACCGGAAATCAAGCAATCTCGACGAGACATCCAGGGTGTATGAATGTATTGTTGTTGTCCTTGGCAGGCCCAGCATGAGGAGGAGAAGGACGGTGACTCCACGCCGTCCCAAAGCTACAACGCGTAGAGCTTGGTGTCTTGAGCCCTTGGTTGTCCGAGGAGGTGCCAAGATTCACATCTCCTGACAGTAGCACTAATTCACCATTGAACACAACTGGTCTGCTAATGAGCGCGCGGCAAAGAACGAGGTACCGCCCCCAACACATCAAAAGAGTCACCTACAAACAGACTCACTACATGGGGAGAGAGATCACTGTTTGTACCTGGCGCCTAAGTGAAATGTTGTCAAAAAAAATGTAAAGTTCATTTTCTAGCTAGTATGAACGGAGCACAGGGGAAAAAGCCCGTGGCTTACAGGCACACTGTCCTATACCTACAATGCTCAGAGGAGACATGAGGAGCCAGACCTACGGATATGAGCGCGCACCCGCCTCGGTGCGGTGCGTGCCGTAAATCTGTCATACTATGTAAGCCTATATACCTTAGGCAACTTCCGCGATGTTTGTTTATAACTCTCGTATCCAAAATTAAAACCATACACCCTGCACCCTGAAGCAATCACTAGGAGAAATATTTTTTTTTGTGTCAACCTCTATTTGCCATAGCGCTAGCTTTAAATCAGACGGAAATATAGTTCTCCTAAACTTCAATAGGCCCATGAAGCAATGGTATATGGTTTTTTTTACCCGTTTCCATTTCACTAATGACTAATATAGTATAATCATACATGTCTTATTCAACTGCCCGATCCACCAAACCTCTCTACACGAATAACTTATAATCCATCATAGTTAACCCAAACCAATCAATAACGATACTAAACTTCATATTTTATACACTCGCCTGCGTAAATTAAAAAAAAAAAACCAGAAAACACGAAAGCAAATTAATGACAGGGGGAGGAGGAAATGAATAACACAACATTAACCATTCGACTCGGGTGAAAGACAGTTGGGATGAAACGCAGAGCAATAGAAAGGAGAGAATGAAATGCACCATGCACCATGCGGGTAATCAAAGAAGAAAAAAAAACAATTATATATCCGAGTCCGATAAAAAATCAAATCAAGAACCCCATGATGAAGCGTTATACCAGGAACAAAAAAAAACAAATCCCAACTATGCCACCCGAGAAAAACAACGCTATCTCCCCCACGAATCCCAACCCCTGCGCGTTGATGTTGACGACGACGACGATGCCGATGCCGATGCCGGCAACCCCGACCACGTACGATCCCTCTCCCTCTCCCTATAATCTCTATCTCTATCTCTATCTCTATCTCTGTCCCTATCCCTCTCCCTCTCCCGATCTCTATCCCTATCCCTATCAAACCGGTCCCGTGAACGCTCTCTATCTCTATCCTCCCTCTCCCTCGGCACCCTCCTCTCCACCGGTATCGGCCGTTTCGGCACCATGGCAGTAGCCATACTCGTTCCCATCATACTCAACGGATGTGACGAACTGAGATGATGATGCCCTCCCAATCCCAATCCCACGAGCGGACGGGAAGGGAGTCCCGCAGCTGTTGGATCCGGCACAGTCGGCGTCTTGATCGTAGTCGTCGTTGATGCTGTGGTAGAGGAAGATGTCGATATTGGTGGTAGTGCCGAGGGAAGCGCCGGGGCGCCAAACGTCGATCTCGTGGGTGTGACAGGCGTGGAAGACGTTGGTGTATTCGAAGCTGTACTATTCGTGCTAGACGGTGGCGGCGGCGGTCGGCTCGTCACAGTACCCGTAGTTGGAGTTGTGCCTGTACTGGAAACAGTAGAAGTGGAAGCCGTAGGCGATGTCCCATTTCCATATCCATTTGTAGCACTCGCACCCACAAACGGCCGAGAAAAAGCCCTCGGAGCTTGCGGCGCAGCCCCATATCCACCACGCCCAGGCGGGGACATCGAAAACGAAAACGGTGGGGCTGTGGGGGTCAGTACAGGGGAATATGAACCCGAAGTTGATGGTGGTGGGGGTGGTTGGGGTGGGGGAGACGAATTAGGTGGCGGCGGAGCTGCGCTCATAGAGGTACCCCCTTTCTTCCCCATCACGTCCCTGAACATAGCCGGGCCCGTCGGGATATCGCCCAAATTTGGATTTGAGGAATTTGGGTTCATACCCCTCAAAGACCTCGGTCCCGTAGGCGTCTTTGCATAATATCCAGCAGGCCCAATGGGTGTCCGCCGAGGTAACTCTCGATGTGCGCGTGGAGCTGTTGGAATAGAAGGTGGAAGGGTTGGTGTCGGTGTCGGTATTGGTATTGGTGCCGATGCGGGCGTAGGAGTGGGTGTTGATGTTGGTATCGAAATCGGTGGTATTGATATTGTACGAGGTGGAAAAGGGGCAGCTGATAAGGCTGGGGAGACTGACAAAGACGATGATGACTTTGAGGGTGGGAAGACTGCTGGTTGGGCTGGAATAGAACCTGACGTTGGCGCAGTCAAATTTCCTTCATCCACTTGCGACATTACCCTCGCAGGAACAAAGACGGGCGAGCGTGCAGGCGCAGGCCGTTTCAACTCAGAACTCGGCCCCCTCTCCACCTCAACTAGAGAAAGACAAGAACTGCTGATTAGTCGTGATCTATAAGAAAAAGTGCAAGGCACGCACGCGAAACACCATATGACCCAGCCCCAACGTCCGGCTTCTCCAGTCTTGTCCGATTCCCTTCCCATCTCCACACTTTGTCCTCCTCTTCTTGCTTCTGCTCGTTCTTCTCTTTGGCAACGTCCTGTTGCTGTGATAAAAGCCAAGACGGCTGCACATGGACCGGGCGCATCTCCGAATGTAGTTTGATAGGAAGAGGTGCGCTCGCCGTCGTTGTTGCTACTGTTACCAAAGGCACTTCCGCCTTCGACTCCATCTAAATACCATTCATGACCTTCTGATCACAAGAGAAAAAAAAAAACCCAAACATACCTTCGTACCAAAACCCTTCCCAAACAACGACGACATTCCACCACCTACACTCGCCGGCCTCACAGGAGAAGTCAAACTCTCACCAGCATTACCACCACCCCCCAACTCCCTTACTCCCAAACTACCTGGACTGACACCACCCCTCTCCCACAGCCCAGTTATTCCGCCCACCCTCGGCGACGCATCCGCGCTCACAGGACCACTCCCACTCCCACCTTCTTTCTGCATCTTCTTCTTCCTCGCTGCAAAGTCTTTCAGCGACAACTTGACCTTTGCCGCACCATGCGTTTGTGGCTGTGGCGTCGACGCACGGGCCTCTTGTTCCGGTGGTGGTAGTAGTTGAGGTACTGTAGCAGGAGTTGACGCGCGTTCTGTTTCGGGATGGAGCTCCACAGAATTTTGAGAATCGAGAGTTGTTTGTTCCGGCGCTTGCTCCGGCTCTACTCTGGGTATCACAACCGGAGCAGTCGTATGAGGAATCTCCCTCTCAAAGGTAGGTGTAGGCGTAGGTTCTCGCGGCGACACGGATCTCCTCAAAGGCTCAAGCTCCGGCAACGGTGGAATCTGCTCAGGCGAATGCAACGATGGCGAGGGGGAGGGGGAGGGGGAAGGTGATGCAGGTGAGAATGAATTAGAGGATAGAAGTGGTGATTTGGAGGGATGTAAAGATGGAGGGGGTGATGGTGTTAGCTCGGGATGTAGGGGTCTAGGTGGTGGCGTCATTTGGCGCTCATCCTCGGTTTCGTCGATCTGCATTTCATCCTCGCTTTGATGATCCTCTGGAGGAAGGGGTATAATAGGATTCATAGGTGAGGGTGTATCGACGCTGATATTAGGTGGAGATTCTGGTGAGTCGGCAATAGGTCGTTGAGAGGGGGGAGGTGAAAGGGGAATGACATCAGGAAGTTTTGGTTCTCGCGGTGATGGAGGAGTTGTGATCGCCGTTGAGGTCGGTGACGGATGTAGATGTTGTCGAGGAGAGTGTGGTGAACGTGAGCGGGAGCGAGGGGATGTCGATGTCTGTTGGGAGCGCGCGGAGGGCGTGTGAGTACGGTTATCAATATCAATATCCATCTTATCCTCTTGTGCGATCTCTGAAGGGAGTTGAGCTTTGCGTTCAAAAGGAGCCCATGGTTGAAAGGGACTTTGGTTCGAATCTATTCGGGGAGAGACAATGGAAAGACGGGAAAAATCAGCAGAGGGGGACATCCCATCGAAAGAAGTGAGGTGTGAGGTAGAGGGAAGTGGTGGTGGAGGCATATCACGAACTAAATAAGATGAACGTTGAGGGAATGAAGTAGGGATGTGGTACGCACTATTAAGTTGCACTTTTGAACTGCTGGGGGCCTCCTCAGCGGGTAATTCAAGGGTAGGAGTTGGTTCCGTTCCAGGATCTGTGGTACCGTGGCTAACGATACTGGCAGCAGGGCTGTATGATGTTCTCTCTTTCTGGCGAATCCTAATTTGTTGCTTCCAGCGCTTGCGCATTTTGGGGGGCATACGATCCTCGGCGACGAGTGAGTCATCATCTGGTGGGTCTGGTTCTGGGAGGGGAGTATTGTTTTCTGAGGATGATGATGTACGGCTGGATGAGCGTTGCATGCGAGGAGGAGCAACAGAGGTAGAGGGTATAGCTGAAGGAATATTGAGAACAATATGAATTGTGATGATTGGGATGACTCACGTATGAGGGTAGCGCGTGCGATGATATCGTTGTGCAGCAACCCATTTGGCTTTGCCTTGCCCTTGCCCTTATTTGGGCTGGGAGAGGAAGGGTCGACGACAAAGTTGGGTAGGGGCTCTATGTAGCTGTCGTTGTCACCACACATCTCGACACCACCGAGCCCGCTTGCAAAGGGAAGCTTTTCCTTTGTCCGAAAGCCGCGCTTCTTACCAATAAGTGGACCGAGGTCAACGTTATCTGGAGGAAGGAGGCGAGAGCGATCATCATCAACAAAGGCTGCCATTTGATTGACAACACAATGCTTGGCTTTTGAGCCACAAGCGCAGGTGGTAAAAGTGGAGGAGAGGGCGTGAAGGATATTGGACATTTGGTTGCGGAGATGCTGGATCTGATGGGTGCTATCGGAGGGGGACGGGTGGCTGGGTATGGGTAAGATTGTAGAACGGGGAAAGAAAGCAGGGTGCTCACGGGAAAGTGTGGGGAGCCTCAATGAGGGCAGGGAGAGAATGTACAGCATTTCCGTCGTCCCACTCCCATCCCAAGACGACCTCTTCGTTTGCCTTGAGATCCCTGAGGGCAAAGACGCCGAACGAAAGGGAATCGGAATTGTTGTGAGGGCAGAGTACGGGACGCAGGACAGCATTTGGACGGCACCCACTGCGGACAAAGCGAGCGCTGTCCCCTGTGATACGGGCGTCGAGAGCAATGTCGAGGGGGGGACCGATAAGATGTACAAAGGGCTTTGGCATGCCGAGGTGGGCGTATGCATTGAGTGGATCTGCGAGATAGGTCGAGGAGGGGGTGATTGAGGAAGTAAAGGGGGTGATCAGGTGGTCGGAGGGGACTGGTGCAGCGGTGTGTACTGCATATGTCGGGGGGCGGACGTCTGGACTGGCAGCTGCTGGGGGGATCTGGCGAAGGGTGGTTGGGGATGGGTGGTGGGTGTTTGGGAGAAAGACGGGGACGGTGTTGTTCTCGACGGGTACAGCCAGCGCAGAGACTCCGCGCCAGTGATGTGCATGACGATGAAGCTTGGTTCGAGTGTCGGGGTGGACGATGTCTGCAGCGATGGGGACGTATGCATGGGTCGACGGCTCGTCGTTGGCTGCCGCTGTGGATGGTCGTCGCTGCTTCCGTTCGATCCCTGGTGATGACCGTCGTCGCTGTTTATCTGCTTCCCGCTGTCGCTGAACGCGCATGCGAGCGTTGTCTGAATCGACTGGACGGGGACTGCACAACCAACACAACCACTCCTCTGGAACGGCTCCGTCGACAATGTTAAAACAAGCAGCATGGCACCAACGGGAACAGGCGTCGCAGGCAATGGAGAAGCCGTCGTCAAAGTCGTAGCCGCAGATGCAGCGAATAGCGTCCTCGTCCGCCTTGCGCTTCACCGGCACAACGCAAGAGGCCATGCTGCCTGCTCTCAATTTCCAACAATCCACTCATACACAACACAAATATTCACACATAGCTGACAAATCATATATTCTCACTACAACCACATATACCACATACTCAATGGGCAGGACAATAGGGAGGGCTTCTAGTCATTGAAGGAGATAGAGGTGGGAGATTTCATGTAAAACCTCAACATTTTCAATGTTCATGTCTGGAGGCATCATCGCTTCATGGGCAACTCTCATCATCCGGATATATAACAGTGAGAACTCTCTACTCGGTTGGCATCGTGTGCCTTTTTATAGATCCCTATATAGATTTATTGTATACTTTCACGACGTTCCCCTTGAGCGTGCGGCCAGAGATTTGTCTACGTCGCCTATACCATACCTCATCAATCCTGGCTTTCGTTTTTGGAGTCCTTTTACCAGACAAAATCAGTAAATCCATTCGGTAAAACCCTGAACACAACACAACATTGTGTGGTGGTGTGACGGTCAACGTTAACCCGTCACCTTTCAAACATTTACCATTCACCATTCAATGTATCGAACCGTTGCGACTACCTTGGTGAATTCCTTTATTCACACATATAATGGTGAGAAATTTCTCTACTCAGTCGGTAACGTGAACAGAAATACTTGAGCGAATCGCGCACCCAATCACCAACCACAAGTCTCTGCCCAGCCGCATCAACATCAGACACCATCGTCTGATTTGTCGTCGGTTTACACAACACAACATATCTCGCAAACGGCGCCCCAACATCTGCACGAAAATCCCATGCAAGTACAGCTCCTCGTCTACGATACGCAGCATAGAATATATGAGAATTCGCAGGGTTGAAGCGTATGTTCAACCCCAGCACGATCTCCTCCGCTGATAAACATGAGAGTGGTGCACCGTCGGATTGCGATTCGGAATAGAGAGCGAGGTTGGAGAGGGTTGGGTTGAGTGTGCCTGCTGCGTATAAATCGTCTAGAGGTTGTGCTGTAGTCTGGGGAGAAGGCTTCCTCAATATAACTCTTGGGCGCTGCTGTTCCGATCATTTATTGTAATGTTTATACCCCTCACATTCAATACATACTCCTCAAACCACATCATGAATATCAATCTTCCTTTCACTCGTCGCCGTGCGCGACGGCTCCGCTGTGTTCTTGGCACCACTACTACCACTCGAATGGCTAGCCTTATCCCCCAACCGCCTCCACAATCCCCAAAGACACAAGTATCAGCTTCATCCAGTTGAATCGACAGTTCCGTGCTTGGTGCATCGATACGTTGCATGTCCAGGGGGTGGCCTCTCAAATTGAATGAGTGAACATTTATATAATTACATTCTGGTACGAAATACATGAACGAGAGACTTCTGGTTATTATTTAGTCACTTCACGCCGTCCTCAACTGCCATTTCAAACTTCTGGAACTTTGACCCTCAAATGTGGCGGGCACCCTAAATTCCACACACTTCGTTCATCTTCCGTGCACTGTATGATTGATGAATAGTCCATTTACTGTGATAGATTGTCTACACGAACTCTCCCAGAAATGCAAGGCAGAAAGGGCAAACATGATATCAACCGGATCGTCTTTGATGGCACAGCATTTGGTCATCCAAAAGTGGGCGTTGACACTACTGGGTGCTGCCGTCGCAGTACGATTGAATTGATTGACTGATAAAACACCAAAGGTCCAATCATAACCATTCGTCAAACAGAACAGTATAAATCCGCGTCTTGTTCGAAGATGGCTGAAATAAGTGATATGTAAGTGTCATGCTGTAGATTGGTAGCAAGCCAATACTCACAGACCCAATGCTTCCGCAACTGTTTGGGGCACATGCTCGTCTAGGTTGGCACCTGGCCATTTTGCCTCAAGCATAGCCAGCCACACGTTGTCCCTTTCCGCCAGTTTAATCAGTCCCTTGTTCCATTTCTTTGATGCAGCACGAGTTTTGCTTTGGGTCCAGCCAGACAAGAGTATCTCTTGTGCTCTCTTGGAATTGTCGTCCAGGAGCATGGAAAAGTAATCAGTCGATCCATTCAGATAGACCGTATGGCCATTGTTTGTTATAGGTATCTCAAATGTGTGGTTTTCCGTCTGTATTTTGTCGATCAACAGTCAATTGTTGGAGATCAAAGGAATGTTGGAGGACTATTTACCTTCGATTTGCTTGGGCGGGTGAGAATCGCAAACTCTGGGAACACAGCCGTTTGGGTTGCTTGTTTCCTCTGACGACAGAGGTATCGTCCGAATGGCTTGTCAATGCTATCGTATTGTTTGTGAATAATGACACTCACATTGTCCACGCCGGGTATTTTGCTGAGGACGAGACCGGATACAAGGCAGTCATAGAATACATCAATGATACCACGACTGCTCATTTCACTCTGGAAGTGTGTCAGTGTTATATTCATGGAAAAGGGAGATTGGAGAGAGAATTTGTTCATGGAAACGTACCCAGTTGTTTTCCAATTGTATTTGAACTTTAACGCCAATTTGTTGAGGAAAGCTGGAATTTCTTCCGATACAGCCGTTTCGGTCATCCTGGACTCGGTCCTCAGCTGCGGTAGAATTGATGTTGGCTTGACATCATTTTGTAGAACAGTTATTCCAAGCGACTCATAGTCCTTCTGGCTGACCGACGAGAAACATATGATCCACCAGCCACGTGCCACGATCAGGAAAAAATCGGTATGGTGGAATGTCAAAACTTACATCAACTTTATTTTGACCGTTGGAGCCACGTTTCGCTTTGAGTATATCAACCACTCCCTTGACTCTCCCGACCGTGTTTGTGATAGTCCTAAACGAGAATGGGTCCTCATCCATCTCCTCCACCTCCTCCACCTCTTCCACTTTGTTCTTCCCCGAGTCCTGTTCTTTGCCCGAGCCCGCATCCGAGGCCTCGAGGACGTTGGCTATCGCTGGCATAACTGTTCCATCTTTCAGCCGCAAAAATTTAGCTAATTGCGTTGCAAGATCTATCAATGACTGCTCAGGTGATTTCCTCAGAGTATTTAAATAGCCCCTTACCAATATCCTCCTCCTGTTTATTCTCGAGTCCCGTTGTGGTGAGTTCGGCTTGGAATTGGAATGCCCCCAGGCCTGGGTCACCTATTGTGATATCACTATCTTGTGGGCCTAGAACAATCGCTTCGATTTCCCTCGCAAGTTCATACAGTTGGTCAACCTTTGTCAAAATGATTTCCATATGGTTTACTTCGATCTTGCCGGCACTGAGCTTTGTTGGATCGTCGCGTCGTTTCTTGGTTGGTTGACTCTGAGATTGACCTACCCCACCGTCATCTTCCCGGGGAGCGCTTTGGTTTAGAGAGAGCAACCCGTGAGGGCCGTCCCTCGGAGTCCGCCACGGGGCTACGATCATGAGATTGTGGGGGGTAAGTGAACGCACCGCCCAGAGGCCCAGGACCAGTCGAGGATGTCGGTTGATTCTCCGGGTGTTGTGTGGGGGGCATGGTGGGTGTGAGCGAATACTAATGGGATGTCAATGTGGATTGATATGCAGCAAAAACTTGTCTGGTATTTATTGAGCTATCGCTTGTGGAGATCGTGATCCGGCTACTCACAAAACTGCCGGATTCACTCCCCCTGAGCTCAGACAGGATTCCACTCACCTCATCCGCCATACGACAACCCCGCCGTCAGATCCCGCTTTCATCCCCCGTGCCTCAAACGTCAAACGTCAGTTCCTGACGTTTCACGCCATGTCTATACGCCGCTGGACCCACAACACATAAACCTGTCATAAAGTATATTAGTTTCATAACCAGTACGCACCTCTGTAGAGGAATTCCTTCCTTTGGATCCAAGCATACAAGTTTCAGCACCCTCCTTTAGTTACAATCCTCTCCTCTCCATTTCTAATTCACGTACCATTTCAGTAAATTTTACTCTCAATTTATCTATCGTACGACCAAGTAATTTGTTTGGACTTCATTCTTTTATGATCTCTCACTCGACGTCTCTACGGACATGAGATAGATATAAATACTCTACTGTAGATACAAGGGGAACCAGTGAATTTTACCCCATCGTTTCGCCCACTTCTCGTCAGCTTGAATACAAACTCTAAGCCCTTTCTTTTCATCATCTCACAACGCTCCCTCGCTCGCTCTTTCTCTCCTTTCTTTTCTCTCGATTCTCCCTCTCGTCTCTCCCACTCTCGACTCTCTCTCTATCTCCCTCCTGGTCAATCACCACCGAGGATCACTTGGACTGGACCCGTCGACATTGGAGTCCCTCATCGACTGACGGACGCAGTCGATACCTTGAATTGTTGAACCGCCGCCGACGTCTCTTCACGCTAATCGCCACCTCTGGACAAGTTGAAAAGGTTTGTTGGTTATACAATTATAATGCGAACACGCCACAACTTTATTTTCCAATATATCATGCGGTTCATGTTGTTGTTGGAATTATTCGCTACACTGCGCTCATTCTGTTTGTTCAACGAGTGTGGCGTTTGTCTCCCTTTCTTTCACGTTACGGACTAGCTATACGTGTATCCAATCACTGTGTAAGGACAATAAACGCCACCCTCAAACAAGGTAGGGACTCTAATCTTCTAAATTCCTCCGGAACTTAGCGCAGCAACATCAAACCCACAAACAACATGTTTATATCCTTGATCCAACTGATATCTGACTTAATAAAAGATGCGTACAACGCATCAATTATCTAGAAAGGAGAAATCTACAAGAGAGATGGATCCATCACACTTCCAATAAGCGAATCGACCAGTTTCTTCATCGAAGGTCAGAGAATCATGCTCCTCATTGGGAATCATAAGAAATTCCTCCCCATAATTACAATAAGCCTCTTCCGTTTGCGAAGTGTCCCAAGAGTAACCAAGTCAGGTAACCATTTTCTTTCGAGATGATGATCCATATCCTTTGCGAAGCCCAAGGCCATAAATGGTTGGTCGATCGGAGAGGTCAGAGAGCTTGACAACAAATGGAACATTTTCCTCATCCGCCGGTATAACAATTCCAAATATGCCGTAGAGGGTACTTATAACCTGATAGTAGTTGCTGCTGTTGTAATAGAGTCGAGAGAATCCTATTGTGTGGCGTTCTTCCAAGGAGTATAACCATTTTGCCTGACGTGGTGGAGAAACTGGATACGGAACGCCGATCTCATCATAATCAACGTATTGGGGCTTGGGAAAGTTGTAGATACGGATCCCGGTGTCATTGATATGGAGTAGACGATCATTGCCAATGAGGCGGATGAAGCCCTGTACGCATTCGTCAGCTGCATTTCAGAAAGAATTATTGTCTCACGCACGCTCCGAGGTACCACTGGTATTACCGACCTCAACACCTGTGTGGAGGAGCATTCTTTCCACCAATGAAGTTCGACCCAGGTCCTACCAGATTCCCAAATTACGTGGGCAATAATATCGGGAGTCACGGAGAGACCTTTTGTGATATCGATGCACGGGACTGATGTCAACCTCGTTGCATGAGGAATACCATCTGAATCTAGCTTGACGCACCAGACATGGATCCATACAAACATTTCATTGTCTAAACCTACAACAGGGTTATATCAGGTGGAGCACGACAAATGAATTCTGGAGCTTACTAGAGCCAGTAAAGGCAACGATAAACTGCATAGTGGGAAATTCTGCTTCGACATATATATCAAGGCATGTCGCACGCTGATGCACTCCCGGAGTTGGATCACGGTGGTGGTACTCAACGAGAGCGATGGGGGTGGGTTCTTTGCTATCAAGATCATAGCAGAAAAGCGATCCGAGTTCGTGTCCCGTCACCAACCACCGTCCTCCGGGTACAAACATGAGTGACCAGGTATGGAGCCCCGTCGACGGTAAGGCTAAGTCCCTTGTGCGCAACTGGGCTCTGGGTTTAGTCCATATCTCCTCAACAATAAGACGTTTCCAGGTCCAGTGCCGAATTTGGTCCGTGGTGAGGATTTCAAGCGGCCCAGATTCGGGTCTGACAAGGTTCCAATGTCTTATAGAGTAATCTCTTGCAAGGCTGAGCCAGACGATTCGGGCGTTGGTGGCTTTGCGCACCGTCCTGCTTACCTGTGGAATGTTAGTGGGGATGGGGCGTGGAGTTGGAGATGAGCTTGCTTGACGCAGGGAAAGAATGTCCCTAAAGCAGAGATATGACGCGATCTCTGACAGGACCTCGAGGGGAAGGTCTTGAACACAACCTTTGAGCCCGAAAACCTCTGAAATTTCTGTACCACAATATATCATAATCGGAATCATACTCCAGATAAGGTTCCTACCAGTATATGTGCAGATGTTAGGAGTTATCCATGGAGCAGCAATGCCTCTTGACATGGCTGAAAAGGTTGAAAGTGGAATTGTAATATGATGTGACAGTCACGCCTATAACAATAAAAAGTGTGGCAAAATATATCACAGCCAACCCCACCTCACATGCCCGAGATTGGGCTCTTAGTAGAAATGTTGACAAAAGCAGCACAAGTGCTGAGTCATACTCTCATGATATCACGTGACATACAAGTGCCATCATGTAGCGGATAAAAGCTTGTCACGTTATGTTTTCTGTATGTTTGTCTTTGGTCTTCAGGATAAACATCTCGTAGATATATATGTTTGTTTACCTATTGTTTGTACACCAGATTACCTTTGAATATGACCAGTCTGAACACTGATCCCCATGCTTGAAGAACCAGTCTCGTGTGTCAATACTGTGATCTGTCATGCTATCGCCACATATTTTTCAGTCAAGACTCTCATCAAGAAAAAAGAAGACAACACCCTCAACACCAACACCTGGGAACCCTCTGGTCTGATCAACTGGAAACACCAATGTGCTCAACAACAAAAACTTTTCTCTAGCTTCTATTTTCATCCCTTTTCTATTCTTTTCTCCTTCTCATTAATCTGAAAAACCAGCAAACCAAAAAAAAAAATGTCCTTGTACAACCTGCACAAAAGGCCCAGCACGGCCACCTCAGCTTGAGCTGCAAACACTCAAACTGATAGGTGGACCTCCAAAAAAGGTGAGTGCCTCACTCCTCTAGGTTGGAGCAACCAAATCCCAGGACATGAAGAAGCCATTCGTAATCCTGATGAAGATTGTACTAGTGAACAAGTCCCAGTACAGAGCAAACCAATTGTGGAATTGGTCAATGCCAAGTAACCTGGGGAGGAGATGTCCCCTCCAGATGATAGTGCCACCAACTGTATAGTTAGAGTAATAGAAGAATTACCTAATACCCCCGATGCAAACCTCAATGAAATGGAGGTGCCGGACATAAGTGATGACAGTGACACTACTGAACAAGCAGTGGATGCCATAGAGAGGTTGGACAAACTCTCCAACTCAGAAGGAGAGACCAAACCATCCACAACGGGTAACAATGCCAAAGTGACCACCAACCCCCCTGAGATAGGTCAAAGTGACAATAAGAATCAAGTCATAAGGCTGGCCACCCTAGACCTCATTGACTCCACAGAAAATTTCTCTGATGCTGAGAGGGAGTCTCTTGGAATGGGAAGCTCCAAGAAGAAAAAAGCAGTAGATCCAGGAAACTGGAGAGCAGCTGACATCCCTAGTAAAGACCTGGATATTGAAGGCCAAAGAGAGGCTCTCAAACAAGCAAAACAAGCAACAATGTCCAGGAAAAGAAAAAAATCCTCAAAGAGGAAAGGAAAGAACACAATGCTGGGGACCTGCAATACCTCTGTCCTCATCTCAGAGGCAATGAGAAACCAAATATGTGAAGTTACTTGAAGAAAGAGCCACAAGAAAAAGGGGCACTCTAATGACATAGCCAATGGTCCAGAAAAGAGCAACAAGATGTTGCCAGTCAACCAGGTTGAATGCAAGAGCTATCTAGGCAAAGCCTTTGAAAAAGCAAGATTAAGGGCTAAGGATGGGTCAAAGAGTAGAGCAAAGGTACATTACAAGCTGGACTCTAGTTCTGAATCCAGCTTGGAGAGCCCAGCACCCTCAAGTGATCCCTCAAGTGATTCCAACTCCAGCAGAACCTCTGGGAGTGAACCCTCTAGTGGAGAGTCTGAGGGATCAGAACTGAGCTCTGATTCTGAGACCTCATCAGGAGACGACTCCTTGAGTGAATCCTCAGATTCCAGTGACAATGGCCACCCCAGATGTTACCGCCAAAGGCAACAACACAACCGTAGGAGAAAACACAAAAAGTCCCTCTTAAAGCCTATCTTACCTGAGAAGTATGACAGAAAACCTGATGCCCAAGTCTTCCATTGGTTCATGACTCAAGCCACTGAGTACCTTGTGGATAGAAGAGCCCCCTGAGACAGGCATGTCTCCATAGTGTCCAATTTTCTCACAGAAAAGGCTTACACCTTCTACACACATGAGGTAGCTTTGAGGTCCAAAAAGTAGAAGCTGGACAAGTTTTTTGCAGAACTATTCAACTATTGTTTCTCCACTAATTTCAAGGCTCTGCAATGGAAAAGGTTAGAAAGGTGCCATCAGGGGAATCAATCAGTCAGAGAATATGTCTTCCAACTGAATGAGCTCTTTGTCATGGTTGGATATACGGACAAGTGATCCAGAATTCACAAGTTATGGAATGGGCTATGCCCTAAAATGCAAAGAGCCCTATGGAAAGATAAATTAAACCCTGATTCCTCTTCATACAATTCCATTATAAAGGCTGCCAAACTAAATGAAATTGCTGACTCTGTGATGTACCCCAATCAGTCAAATGGTAGAAAGGAAGAGCAAGAGGAAAAACATACCAACTTCCACCTGAGAAATTGCACCCAGGACTCTCATGGTTCTGGGAGCACTGACCATTTTCAAGGAGAAAGAAGAGATGATAGGAATAAACATTCCAAATCACAACAATCCTCCAATAAGCAACAACACTGGAGTGAGAAACGCAATCATGAAGGAGAAAGATCTAAGCAATATGAGAATAACAATGGACCTGGGGCAAGAGGTACTCACTCCAACTCCCAGAACAATAACTTGAATTGCAACTGTTTGAATCCAGACAAACTAGAACACTGCCATGCAGAGAACCGGTGCTTTGACTATTGCAAAACAGGACATATGTCAAGGCAATGCCCTAAGAGGAATTGGATCCAATCCTCATCATTGAACCATTCACCCAGAACAGAAATCCACAACATTGAATTATTGGCCATCCAAGAGGCTGAAGACCTGAGAGAAGAAACTCTTGAGTTAATTAATGTGAGAATGGCTATCCTTGACAACACAGATGGATCCGAGTCAATGGAGGAGACTACTTATAGGCAGGGCTCAATTATAGACAACATGTTCTCATACCATTCAGCCGCAGATGAGAGGAGGTTGAAAAGGCCACGGAAAGCTGAGAGAATAATCAACTGGGAAGCTGAGTGTCTCAGCACCAGTGAAATCACTAGTGTTAATCAGTATGGTTGCAAGATGTTGCTCCCAGGGTATTACGCTGCTACCTACCAACTTAGAAAAGATGTCCTTGAAATGTGGTATTGTGATCAATCAAACTTTCAAGTAAGGATGGGGAACGTACACAAGGCATCCCTCCTTGCTACCTTATACTTCTTTGCCTCCTACTCCAGAAGAGAAATGATGGACTGTTGTATCCATGACAAAAAGGAAAGATTTGAAGTCCTTGACTGGGATGAAGAGTGCTACAAAGTAGTTGATCATTACCACTACTTCAAAACCAAGGTCAGAAAAATTCATGTACATAATTGGCACCCCTATGCTATTGCCCGGCAGTTCCAGGGAAGACTACAACATGATAAAAAACTTAAGAAGGACACCTGGATCCAAGACAAGATGCTGTGGAAGTACAAAAATTTGGACTTCCTAGGTAATCATGCCAAGACATTGTCCTGGCTCTTGAATGCTGGCTATAACCTAATCTATAGTAAAATAGCAGTGGTTAGAGTTGGACATCCCCAGTTCTTAGTAGACCAGTTACACAAAGGATCTTACCTAGTGATTGACTGTGATTCACAAACTATTCTATCCATCTCCCATCATGACTTAGACAACCCAGAATTCAACCCTGTACAATGGGTTCATTGAGAACTTCTAAAGGAAATGAAGATGGGAGAGTGTTAGGATTTCGCCAGAGCTCTTGTCCAGCAGTGCACGTTAATCCCGTACTGGATGTTACGAGGCTAGCTAGATCTCCCAACGGATCCAACTCTTCTGGTCCTCTTCACTAGGACCTTGCTGTGGTCGGATAAGACAGCAGATGAGGGACGGCAAGAGCGACAAGTCTACCTGACTTGAAGTCACAGCCGAGACGATGTCAAGTACCTTAGACAACGTCTAGAGACGAAGGGAGAACACCTGGTGGTTCTTGCCTTGTTGGGGCTCGAAGAACTCAACACTAGGAGCGAGAGAGGAACGCTGTCTAGTAGCAACAACGCTAAGATTCGAATTGAGCTTCTACTACTTACAAGCTTGCTATTTATCATGTATTGTACAAGCTATAGAAGAAGTGGTAATTTGTAGGGAGGAAGGATGAAACGGAGGTCCGTATCTAAACATAGAAATGGAGGAATGGTGGAGGTCCGTAACTAAACATAGTACGGAAACGGAAGAATAGAAGGAGCAGGAAGGAAAAGCGGGAGTCCGTGCTCCAAAGAGTCCAAATCTCTAAATTTAGTTGTTCTCCTACACCGGTATTGTTTGTCCGTTTACTCCAAGTTAAGTTCTTCTTCGGTGTGAAACTCCCAGTCTTCCCATTGTGCGTCGACTACCATCATGTCTGTAAGGACGTCGAAGGAATCAAAGATAATATTCATAACAGAGAGTGTTATGGTTCAGCGGGCTCCTAGACCTAAGTTAGGAGGCGCCTAGCTAATTAAGGACCGAGATCCTTAACCAGCCTGCTAATAGGTGAATTGGCGAAGTGACGATACCAAAGTATAATCAGCAACCGATAGCATTGAAGCGTCGCAGCTATGGGTCCGTTAACTTCAGAGGATTAGAAGTTAAGGTCGACCAATCTTGGATTAGACGGGTAACAGTTAAGTTACAACAGAAGAGAATCAAAAACTTGAAGTTTTTGATCCTGTAGTCTACGCCTATTTATGCAAGTCCAAGGTCGTTGTGTACTACTGTATTTACGAGTCATAAATGTCTGTCCAAGTCATCGATCGAAGAAGAGAAACTACTAGTACACTACAGAGCGTCCAATGAGTCAGTCTGTATCTAGATCGTAGTCCATAATCTACTATAACGTTCTATCTACTCCGAGTCATCATTATCTGAGATAGTAGAACGTTCGGACGAGGTGGGGAAGTCCGTGGAGGACTCCTGAGGCGTAGGTGCTGCGTACGAGGACGAGGAGGACGAGGAGGCCGAGGAGGACGAGGAGGCCGAGGAGGACGAGGGTGAGGACGAGAGATCATAGGGAACGATCTCCGAGGACATCTCCTGATAATAGGAGGCAATAGCACGGAGTGGTACATCTTCTGAGGAGTCAGAAGAAGCATCAGACACATCGTCGAACAGCCAAGGCTGCGACGGATAGTGATGCCCGTATTCTCCTGACTCAATGAGTGCAGCAAGAACTCCAGGAAGTTCCTGCTCGTCATAGAACATGAAAGGATGTCGCCAGGTGGTGCAATTATCCGTGACCGGATAGGGGCGCCATCCATTCTCAATGGCTGCCATCCAGCACATTGGATACGTGCTAAGGACTTCGCCGTCTCCGATTATGTGGCGGTAGGGAGCCGCATGCATAGCCCGTTGAAGAACTGCATTAAGCTCGTTACAATCATAGACAGGGGGGAGAGGCGTGAGCCTGTAATCGGAGGTGTGCCCAGCGATAACCCTAAGAAGGTTCTGGCCCTCAGGAACTAGGACATGAGTCCCTGGGTCCATAACAGAGAGGATGAGCTTGAGAACACAGGTGAGGTCCTCAGACAATTCAAAGAGGGCTTTGAGTCTGAAACAGACATTGAGTCATTCTCACAGCAAGTAATAATGGGGACTTACCCTGCCCTCAAAAGAAATGCTGCCGCAAGGAAGGACACTTCCAGGGCAGTACCAAGACCCATTGTAGTGGTCGCAAAAATCAATGGCCACCTGGTGCAAGCCCTACTCAACACTAGCTCCCTGGGTGACTTCATATCAAGCAACTTAGCTCAACAACTGCAGGTTAAAAAGATTGAGTTAGCCAACCCCGTCAATGTTCAAATAGCAGTGCAAGAATCACGTACCAAGATAAACTATGGAACCAAGGTAGAGTTCCAGTACCAGGAAATCAAGAAGGAGAGGTATTTTGATATAATTAACCTGTCAAACTACAATGTCATACTCAGGACACCATTTATGTATCAACACCAGGTCAATATAAGTCTAGAATTACCCACTGTAGTGATTGAAAGTGTGGTAGCAAAGCCCATGAGAGGTAAGTGGGTGACCAAGTTATTATTTTGTCATATAGCCATTTATGGGGATAAATTGGATGAAGTCCATCAATTCCTGGAAAACTATGCTCAGAAAATATGCCAAACAGTGGATGAAACACTGCTTTCCCCACTGAGAGACATAAACCACAAAATCCCTCTTATAGACCCGGAAAAAGTGTACTCCTGGAGAGCACCTAAGTGCCCGGATAAGCTACAAGTCCTGTGGAATGAAAAAAGGGATGCTTACATTGCATCAGGACATTGGGAATTATGCCCAGTGCAAAACACAGTGCCCATGCTTCTCCTGACAAAACCAGGAAAAGATGGTGAATCTATTTGGATGAGAACAGTGGTAGATGTTGTTATAGCCAAAACAATTTCAATTGTGAATCCATTACAGGAGCTAGGAATATCACTAGCTAGGCTGTTAGTAACCTCAAGGAACCCTCGCTAGGAGTGATATAGTACCTAGCTATGAATCTCACTAGAGAGACTGGTCATTAGTACCCTTTACTGGAAAAGTGTATGGTATTGAAGAGTAATACTATTAGCTGTGGACAAACATACCCTTAGCTACAGGTCTATCTAGTGAGTGGAGCTTTGCTAGCTCATCCAAAGTACCTCGCTACAACTATCTATAGCGCCCCAGATCAGTATATCAATGGATCACTAAGGCAAATGGGCCCTGAGGTCTAGCAATGCAACCCTATTCACCCAAAACTGTTAGCAACATTTGTTATGGACCCAGGGACTCACGTCCTAGTTCCTGAGGGCCAGAACCTTCTCAGAGTCATCTCTGGGCACACCTCCGATTATAGGCTCACGCCTCTCCCTCCTGTTTACAATTGCGATGAGCTTAATGCAGTTCTACAACGAGCTATGCATGCGGCTCCCTACCGTCACATAATCAGAGACGGCAAAGTCCTTAGCACGTATCCAATGTGCTGGATGGCAGCCATTGAGAATGGATGGCGCCCCTATCCGGTTACAGATAATTGTACAACCTGGCGACATCCTTACATGTTCTATGACAAGCAAGAACTTCCTAGAGTTCTTGCTGCGCTCATCGAGTCAGGAGAATACGGGCATCACTATTCGTCGCAGCCTTGGCTGTTTGACGACGTGTCTGATGCTTCTTCTGACTCCTCAGAAGATGTGCCACTCCGTGCTATTGCCTCCTATTACCAGGAGATGTCCTCGGAAATCGTCCCATATGATCTCTCGTCCTCATCCTCGTCCTCCTCGGCTTCCACGTCCTCCTCCGCAGCGCCTACGCCTCAGGAGTCCTCCACGGGCTTCCCCACCTTGTCCAAATGTTCTACTGTCTCAGAGAATGATGACTTGGAGTAGATAGAACGTTATAGTAGATCATGGACTACAATCTTAGATACAGACTGACTCATTGAACACTCTGTAGTGTACT